>BQKN01000074.1:114305-141306 GCA_022839385.1 Asparagus kiusianus | reverse complement strand
TGTCAGTGTCCACTGTCATGCTAAAGGAAAAAGTTAGCATCAGTTATTTTGTATTATTGACTCCCGGAGGCTATAAATACCTTCCTATACACAAGATCCAAGGGGGGAGAGCAGAGACCAAGCAATAAGGGCAGAGAGACTTGAGCTATTGGTGAATTTGAGCAAGAGAGAGAGAGAGAGAGAGAGAGAGAGAGAGAGAGAGAGAAAGAAAGAGAGAGAGAGAGAGAGAGAGAGAGAGAGAGAGAGTCTTTATTCTTCACAAACATGCTTAAGAAGCTTTTGGTGATTCCTAGATATCTAAGTTCTGACTTGATCTTTGGAAGAGTGAACATCTTACATCGATAAGATATTCATTTAATATTCTAACTTCGATAAACGAAGAAGAATACCTGAAGGTCTACACGATTCAATCAGAATTTTGTGAATCGATGGTCCACGGGCTAACGCACCCTCAGCACAGGCAAAGATTCTACAAAAGCAGGAGTCGATAAATGATTTCTATGTTATTTTCTAGGAAGTTATAATTTTTTTATTGTGTAAGAGAGGTCTTATAAAAAAAGACTATTTTCTTTTGAATTCATTATAAACAATAAAAAATATAATGAATTCCATAATGAGACTAACTTTCGACGAAAACATGCACTTCCTCACGTGGTTATGAAGTCAAGTGGACTCCACAAAACACGTTAGTAAACTTGGAAGACAGTCTCACAGTTGGCGAGACAGACATCACTGTCTCGCATGTGCGAGATAGTCTACACTGTCTTGAATATGCGAGACAGTGGAGACTATCTCACCAACTGTGACACAACTCCAAATCATTTTCAAGTTGTTGTTTTATGTTCTCCTTTGCTTCCTTTTGTATTGGATGATCTCCTCTAACTTAGATGATGACGTTCTTCGTCTTTTCTCTGTCTTGAGCTAAGTTTGGGACCTATAGGTAAATTTTGATGCCTACAACGATATGTTCACGAGGTTCGACCACTCTTGACCTACGTCTCCGACCGCCTCTCCCGATGATAATCCACTGCACAACCCAGTTTGGAAGTCAGAACTTCTTTTACAATGATCTCCTCGAAATCCAACTCTCCATACAAAGCCACACAATACAAGATGAAGATAATAATCTCTCTTAGAAGAATCCTATGACAAGGATGAAGAGATTGACTATTGAAGCACTAAAATTGTGAGTATATCAAAGTGAAAGACTTAGAAGAAAAAGGCTTGAGAAATTTTGCTTTAAAAATTTGAATCACAAGTTACCTTGTTGTTCTTCTTGTTAAAATCAATTGGGTTTTTGAGGACTATTTATAGCTCTCAATCACATCAGCAGGTATGGGCTCCAAATTAGATCAAATCTACCCAAAAATATTTTTTAAAATCAAAACAAATCACTTAAAAACCGGATTCAGATAAAACTAGTCGCTACCTGGAATTTCACAAATCGGTCGACTGATTAACGAACCAGTTGACCGACCAAAACGACTAAAAATATACAATGCTGTTGATAATCACTATCGGTCGAGTGCTAAAGGACTGGTTGACTGATAGTTTTGGTCAGTTGACCGCACAGAAACAATTTGGAGATACTGTAAAATGATATACAGTCAGTCGACCAATGATTATGGTTGGTCGACCAATGATTATGGTCGGTCGACCGATAGACTGAAAATTTGATCTTTATTTAAAATAGCTGAAACAACTTAAAAGAAGTTTTGAGACGTTGGAAAATACTTGAAGTTATATAGTAAGGGTAGATAGCATTTTCTTCGAACAAACTTTTTTTTTAAGAATGATTTTTAAAGAATTTGATAAGAACGAATTTTGAAGTATGTATGTCTGTATAATCCCCTAATGCTTCAAGAGTTATCAACTTTATTTCTTGCCTACAATATGATCTAGAGAGAAAAAAAAATCCAAATATCGCTTACAAATATATACAATGCTTGAGTATCGATATTTGCTAAGTTTTGTTGTTGATGAAGCTCTTCTTGAATATATACTTGAACGTTCTTTTTAAGTAGATATTTGATTGAGTCGATCTTTGAGCATTTAAGATTTCTTCATCAAATTACATCCACCTCCATGAATATCATCATTAACGCACAAGTCCATCCATCCTCCTTTACATGGCACTATATTGCTTGATAAACATATCCTGCGTGGGATCACTTGACAAACAACTAGTACTAATAATGTGGTTTGTAAATCATCATCAAAACACTAGACTTAACACATATAGGGAAGGATGATAGTGCCAACAAGAAAACGATGATGAGTAAATTGACAATCTATCTCGATATACTTTGTCCACTCATGAAAAACAAGATTGTTGGCCATCTTAATCACACTCATGTTATCCTAGTGTAGGGGAGTCGTCATGGGAAAAAAACTCCTATGTCGAGGAGAAGGCTTCGTAGCCAAACAGTCTCAGCGAGTAAAATGACAATCTACCTTGATATGTTTTGTCCACTCATGAAAGACAAGATTGCTGGCCATCTTAATCGTGCTCATGTTATCATAGTGTACAAAGGAGTCGTCATGGGAGAAAAAACTCCCATGCTGAGGAAAAAGCGTTGTAGCTAGACAATCTCAGCTATTATGGATACAATGGCTCAATACTCAAATTCAGCAATAGAGCGGGAGGCAACATCTTGTTTCTGGGACTTTCAGGAGATCAGAGAATCACCAAGAAAGATGCAATACCCGATGGTTGATCTTTGATCAATAATGTTGTCTGCTCAGTCTACATCACTGCAGGCATTAAGGGTAAGTGATGAAGATGCTGAGAAGAAAAGAGCTCTAGTCGAAGTCGTCAAGAAAGATGTAATACCTGCTGGTAGATCTTCAATCAGTAATGTTGTCTGCCCAGTTTGCATCATGTAGGTGTTAAGGTTAAGTGACGAGGATGCTAAGAAGAAAAGAGCTCTAATCAGAGTCTCTCCGAGGTAGTGTAGTATCCGAAGTAACGTAGATTGATGAGAGGATTGAGGTGCGATAATGAACTGACTAAGGACATGTACATCATGATAGATGTTAGGCCTAGTGATGGTGAGATACACAAAACTCCCCACAACATGTCGATATTTAGTGGTATCATGTAGTGTCGAGGGATTTTGGGTGTGAGGAGAAGCTACTTGCGGTGTAGGTGGGGTGTCGAAGACAGGTGGATGGCTTCAAGATCGGCGGTCGATGAGAAGGATGGAGCTGGGCAGGATCTTTTGTTATCACAGAAATCTCTCAGGATTGGGTGATTATGGTGTGGGTCAGGCTGAGAATTGAAGGGGGTGGGAACAATGTATTGGAGGGGTTTTTAATTGGATGGTTAGAATTTGAGGAGAATAGGGATAGACAACTCTGATATCATGATAAATAGAGAAAATAGATAATCTCTTTATAGATATTATAATGTTTATATACAAGGTGAAGGGGAATTGTTTTAGTATCATAACAGATGTAGGACTAAAGGAATAGATACAAGACTGTGTATGTACACTACTCAACACAATCTACAAAAATAGCAGTAAAGGGGGTCCAAGCAATTTGGTTACAACAAAAGGTGCTATCAGTAATTAACTCTTATTTTTACGAGGGATAAAGAACAAAGAAGTGACTTTTTCAGCATATACAAGATATGGTTATTTTTATTTATTTATTTATTTTTAAGTAGGCCAATGGATTGCTCAAAGGTAAGTGATTCAAATGCTTAAAGCAGCAGACAAGATTCACAATGCGTTACTGCTACTAATGATATCTGACCCGGATGATGGATAAAAGACGTAATTAAATGAGTCTATGAGCGAATCTAAAGCATTTGCTCACGAAGAGCAAGAAGAAAGGAATAGACCCCTTATTTCATTTGCAAAACAGGGTTAACTGGGAATAGACCCCTTCAAACTAACCCCAAAATACCCCCACATCTACTCAAAACGCGTGTGAGTACACACTCTCTCTCTAACATATAAAATCAAAATCAAAATTATCAATTTAAAATCAAATATTTTTTTACCTTTTAGTATTATTAATTCTTATTAATTATAATAAATAATTATGAGAATCATGAATAATCATGTGAAAAATTATGATGAAAGATAAATTAATACTATAACTGTCCCAAATACTATGCTACAAAATTAAGAGTTAAGAAATTCAAAGAATGTATACCTTAAAATACCAAAAAAGGAGATGAATCAACACCAAATATTAGTATTTAAATCTTAAAAAATTAAGAGAGGTGAGGAGTATTTGATGGGTTTATGAATGTTGAAGAAGGAAATAATGGAGCAAAAGAGGTGGCAGAGAATTAAATGAGAAAAAGAGAGAGGGTAAAATTGGATTTAAAAAAAAATTAGGAGGGACCGTATAAATATGAAGTGTATTTGAGAATTCGGGTCTAAATATAAATACACAAAGTTGATTGGGTCTAAAGATATAAAAAAATTAATTAGATTTAAATATAAATCACGGTAAACCTTTGGGTCTAAAGCCAAAAACCACTTTAAACTAACCCTCAACTAAGTGAGACGAAAAGAGATGCGCAGTGAGCTTCAAGATCCTGGCCGTTTCTCAGCATTGCCTCTTTTGAGTGAATGATCATGCACAGGCCGCCTTGCATCTTCTTGATGACATCCCTCACCACCCTTTTGGCTCTTTATTTATTTATTTATTTATTTATTATTTATTATTATTAGGATAGATACTATATTCATATTTGTCTTCTCGGAAAATTTTGAGAGCTTGGTCAGCTGAACCTCTGCAATTTAATGTAGGCTAGCTAATAGAGTCCTTTGATAAAAGAAAAATTAAAGACAACCTTATATAGACGTTTGTTAGTTATGGCAAGTTCCGTAGGGAAAGCGGCGGAATACTTGTTTAAAGGAGATAATACAAACATTTCATGATTCGTGCACGTACAAATTTTAGATAGGTGTGAGTTTATAAGAGACTAGGTCAAAGTTTGTGAAGGTTCCGCATTTGTTTGCAAATTGAGTTGCTCTTCCCTTTTCTTCATCTTTTGATCTTTTAGAGGGGGGAAATAACAAAAATAAAGGGATGCGTGTCACCGCTCATCAATATTGAAAGCAAGCCTTAGACGTGTCACCACATTCACTTAAAGGGGCTGTTTGGTTGCGGAATAAATCAGGTAACATAATGGAAAGGTGCCAAGAAGCGGGGCCTAGCTGTAGGTTTATTAAAACTACGTTATTTGGTTTCAAGTTAGGAAGCTGGTAAATATTGTTGGAATATCAAATTAAAATGTTAGAATAAATGAGGTCATAAGTTTAGAAGGGGAAGAGACATAGGTTATGGAAGAATAAGAGTAACTTACTCATTTATGATATTTATCTTTATGGCATTAAAATAGGAGTTTAATTTGTGACTATTGGTATGCCTAGACGTTTTTGTTTTTGAAGCCTATATAAAGGGCTATTGTAATCCTTGTTTGATATGAAGAAAGAAAATTGAAGAAATAAAAGTAAGTTCTTTGTCTTCATTTGGGAGAGTTCTAAGTTCGTAAACTTAAGAGTCATAAGTGGTATCAGAGCCACTTGATCCAATTTTCCCATTCTCTATTCTTCTCATGGCTACCACAAATAATCTTGTCAATCCTCAAGTGCCCAAATTATTGAAAGATAACTATGAGAGTTGGTCAATCCAAATGAGAGCCTTATTTGGTTCTCAAGAGTTGTGGGAGCTGATCATTGATGGGTTCACGGAACCTACACCAGAAGTAGAAGCCACCTATACCGCCGAAGAGAAGAAGGCTCTCAGAGAACAAAGAAAGAAGGATAGCAAGGCTCGTTTTCTACTCTATCAAGGGTTGGACGAGTCTACCTTTGAGAGAGTTGCCGAAGCAACGACAAGCAAGGAAGCATGGGAAATCCTTGCGACCATCTACAAAGGTGTCGAGCGGGTGAAGCGAATTCGCCTCCAAACTTTGAGGGGCGATCTTGAAGCTGCTCAAATGAAAGATGAAGAACAAATCTCTGATTATTATTCACGATTACTTCTAATTGTGAATAAAATAAGGAGAAATGGAGAGAAGATGGAGGACATCCGAGTAATGGAGAAGTTGCTCCGATCCCTCACATCAAAATTCGAGCACGTGGTGGCGGCAATTGAGGAGTCAAAGAATTTGGAGGAGATCTCAATAGAGGAGCTCTTGGGATCTCTCCAAGTTCATGAACAACGAATGCAAAAGAAGGCTAGTTCCATAGTTTTGGAGCAAGTACTAGAGTCAACATTGACTCTAAGTAATCAAGGCTCACAAGGAAGAGGTCGTGGTCGTGGTCGTGATCGTGGAAGAGGCAGGGGACGTGGTCCCCAACAGCAAACCACTCAAAATCAAGTGGAGACCCAAAGCTTTAGAGGACGAGGACGAAGCAATCGTGGAAGATCCACACCTGGCCGTGGAAGCAACAAGAATGTTCAGTGCTATAACTGTCACAAGTTTGGGCACTATGCTTCAAATTGTTGGCACAAAACTGAAGACCAAACCAATCTTGCCGAAGCAATAAATGATGTGGGTAACAACTCTACGCTTCTTCTTGCTAATGATGATTCAAGTGTTGAGAATGATGCTTGGTACCTTGACTCGGGTGCTAGCAACCACATGTGCGGGAAGAAAGAACTTTTCATGGAACTCACAGAAGGAGTTCATGGAAGTGTGAGCCTCGGAGATTCTTCAAAACTCCCGGTTGAAGGCAAAGGGAAGATTAAAATCTACCAAAAGGATGGTAAGCCCGAGTATATTTCCGATGTTTACTATATTCCTAACATGAAAAGTAATATTCTTAGCATCGGTCAATTACTCGGAAAGGGATACAAAGTATATATGGAGAACAACCATCTTTGGTTGAAAAATACAAATGGAGGCCTCATAGCTTGTGTTAAGATGACAAGGAACCGCATGTTTCCCTTGCATCTAAACACGAAAGTCGACAAGTGTTTTCAAGGACTCATGGAAAATGAGTCATGGAGGTGGCATCTTCGCTTCGGCCATCTAAACTTCAGCGGTTTGAAGTTATTGTCTACAGCTGGCATGGTACGAGGTCTACCAACAATTGATCCACCGAATCATATTTGTGAAGGTTGTGTAATCGGCAAGCAACCACGACTTCCTTTTCCCAGTGGAAAATCATGGAGAGCAAGTGTACCATTGCAACTTGTTCACACCGACATCTGCGGACCGATCGATCCCGTCTCTTTGGGAGGTAATAGATATTTTATAACTTTCATTGATGACTTCAGTAGAAAGTTGTGGGTGTACACTCTTAAAGAAAAATCTGCTGCCTTTACTACATTTAAGCATTTTAAAGCTTTAGTTGAAGCAGAGAGCGGCCACAAGCTAAAAATTCTTCGATCTGACCGAGGTGGTGAGTACACCTCAAATCTGTTTCAAGAATATTGCAGGGAGCAAGGTATAAAAAGACAGTTTACTACTGCCTACACACCACAGCAAAATGGCATTGCAGAAAGAAAGAACCGGACTATCCTAGACATGACAAGAACCATGCTCAAAGAAAAGGGATTGCCAAAGCAGTTCTGGGCAGAAGCCGTGGCATGCTCAGCTTATTTGCTCAACCGATGCCCCACAAAGATAGTGAAGAACAAGACACCTCAAGAGGCATGGAGCGGTTACACGCCTAGTGTGGCACACCTACGAATTTTTGGTTGTGTTGCATATGCTCAAGTACCTGAAGTCAAAAGGAAGAAGCTTGACAATCGCGGTGAAAAATGCATTTTCATCGGATATAGCGAGGAGTCAAAGGCATACAAGCTCTACAATCCACTAACCAAGAAACTAGTTGTTAGTAGAGACGTTGTCTTTAATGAAGAAGAAGCATGGAACTGGAGCAATGAAGATCAACCAGTGGTGAATGAACCTGACGAGTCTCTACATGAAGAACCATCACTAGCTACACCACCATCTCCTCCACACTCTACACCCTCTCCTGTAAGAGGTTCTTCATCTTCAGGGGAAGGTAGTAGCAGCGAATCTACCATGCAACGAGGTCCTATCAAAATGAGAAGCCTCAGGGAGATCTATGAGCAGATAGAAGAAGATGAAGAGTCAAATTTTTTCTGCTTATATGCTGATCATGAACCTCTCACCTTTCAAGAAGCCGTAAAAGAAGATTGTTGGCGAACAGCAATGGATGAGGAGATCCACGCCATCCAAAAGAATGACACTTGGGAGTTGACAACTCTTCCACAAAATCACAAGGCAATAGGGGTCAAGTGGGTGTACAAGATTAAGCGCACAGCAAATGGTGAAGTTGATCGGTACAAGGCGAGGCTTGTAGCGAAAGGTTACAAACAAAAGTACGGCATCGACTATGAAGAAGTCTTTGCTCCGGTTGCTCGACTGGATACGGTGAGACTATTAATTTCACTTGCAGCTCATCACAGGTGGAATATATATCATTTGGATGTCAAGTCAGCATTCCTCAATGGAGTTCTTGAGGAAGAGGTGTACGTGCAACAACCAGAAGGCTTTCTTGTAAAAGGGAAAGAAGACAAAGTGTATCATTTGAAGAAAGCCTTGTATGGCTTAAAGCAGGCACCACGGGCGTGGAACGCCCGAATTGATGGCTATCTTTATCAAAACGGCTTCATTAAATGTCCCTATGAACACGCCATCTACATGAAGAGGAACCATAGAGGCGAATTTCTAATGATTTGTCTTTATGTTGATGATTTATTGTACACAGGAAGCAGTACCGAGATGCTTGCTGAATTCAAGGCGGCAATGTTCAATGAATTTGAAATGACGGACAATGGATTGATGTCCTATTTTCTTGGCATTGAAGTGAAGCAGCAACAAGAGGGGATTTTAATATCCCAGAAGAAGTACATGAAGGAGATCTTAGAGAAGTTCAAGATGAATGAATGCAACCCTGTGAACACCCCAGTAGCCATCGGAATGAAGCTATCAAAAGAAGGAGACGGACGTTTCGTGGATTCAACTCTTTTCAAAAGTCTAGTTGGCAGCCTGAGATACTTGACGATCACAAGGCCCGATATTACTTATGGAGTCGGACTTGTGAGTCGCTATATGGAGACACCGAATGAATCTCACTGGCTAGCTGCGAAGAGGATACTAAGGTATATCAAAGGCACACTCAACCTGGGTCTCTTCTATGCATATGATGAAAATGCACAACTAGTTGGTTACTCAGATAGTGACTGGGGAGGTGATCAAGATGAGAGAAAAAGCACCACAGGCTATGTCTTCTATCTTGGGTCAACTGCATTTTCATGGACCTCAAAGAAGCAAGGTGTTGTGGCTTTATCTTCATGTGAAGCAGAGTATGTGGCGGCTGCATCTACAGTATGTGAAGCAATTTGGTTGCGAAACATATTAAAGGAGTTGGATCATCCACAAGAAGACTCGACTGTAATTTTTGTGGACAACAAATCAGCCATCCAGCTTGCAAAGAACCCAGTACATCATGGGAGGAGCAAACACATAGATACACGGTTTCATTTTCTCAGAGACCATGTAAAGCAGAAAACCGTTGAACTGAAGCATTGTCACACCACTGAACAAGTAGCAGACATATTCACCAAGCCATTATCAGGTGAAACTTTCATGAGGCTAAGAGACATGCTTGGCATAAAGACATTTTGATTTGAAGGGGCGTGTTGGAATATCAAATTAAAATGTTAGAATAAATGAGGTCATAAGTTTAGAAGGGGAAGAGACATAGGTTATGGAAGAATAAGAGTAACTTACTCATTTATGATATTTATCTTTATGGCATTAAAATAGGAGTTTAATTTGTGACTATTGGTATGCCTAGACGTTTTTGTTTTTGAAGCCTATATAAAGGGCTATTGTAATCCTTGTTTGATATGAAGAAAGAAAATTGAAGAAATAAAAGTAAGTTCTTTGTCTTCATTTGGGAGAGTTCTAAGTTCGTAAACTTAAGAGTCATCAAATATTGTGAAACCTGGCAAGTTTTGTTGAGGTGGCAAGTAAAGAAAAATCACTCTATTTTGGAGCGATTTAATGGGAAAACTGACAGTTGTGTCAGGCAAAAACCAAAACAACCTACAAAGCTAATGATAAGCCCTTATGATTACTTTTATTATTCTAAGCTATCTCTAAGTACCATTTAAATTTGAAAATCCAAGGAAAAAAGTATTATCTAAATCTGTATATTTTGATAAATCGTGCTTTACTATAAAATTCATGTTAATATAAAGTGATGCAAACGCTTCCTACAGGATAAGTTTTTCTCATTTATTTTATTTATATATTAATTTTAATAGAGGAGCTTAGGAAAAATAAAAGCACTAAGAAATATAAAGATAAAAAATTATTTTTTTTGGCTCGAAATACCAAAAATATTACGTGGTTGTGCTTACAAATTTCTTGCTTTAATATTAACTGGTTATGCTCTTAATTTCTTGCCTTTTTTTTGAAGTAAAAATAGGGCAAGACGCCCTATAATTGTATAAAATAGGAAGTTAAAAGTATTTAATATATTTATATCTAGTTATGATCTAATGATAGATCCTGAATTGGTAGAGGAGCGGACCTATGTCGTCACTCTACATAATAGAGGAACAAAATAAAATCACCTATAGATATACAAAAGAATATACAATAATGCGAAGAGTTTATCACCCACAACCTATAAGTATAGCACACCAAAAACTTGTTAGTAAGTCCGCTAGGGGACACTATCTATGCACAAAAATCCCAAAAAACTCTCAAACGACAAAGCTGCAAGCAACCCTACTGGTCAAATGCTCCCCTGTTGCTGTATTCACTTGAGGCGATCAGGTCGGAAATCCCCCTTTCCCGAACAATTGCCTTAAGCTTGAGAGCTCATTTGGAAGTCGGCAAACCTGTCCAGAAAGAGAGGTAATGAGTTATCTTGGATGCCAGTTGATGGTGATTTGGCATGTGATTGTGGGGGCCAACACCCACATGATTACGCGTGAAACAATTCCGCGTGAGAATGCCAAGGCCCACCCGATTTTGATTGCATAAATAACAAAGCTCCTAGGGTTTTGTGCGGTAGCAGGAGGCTGTGATTTTTTTTCGGCTGTGCGAAGGAACTCTTGGGTGTGCGGCAGGAGAAAAAGAAAAATAGCAGAGCCGTCTGAATTTGTTTTTGGTTTTGTGCAATCCCTTCTTTAGGGTTTTGTGCACTCTTTTGTAGAGAGATATTATGAGGAATTTGAGAGTTTGTTTGAGGGTTTAGGTTGTGAGTAATTATAAACCCTAGTTGTATTCTCTCCCTCTATTAGTAGATCTCCCCCTCCTTGCCCCGTGGACGTAGACAATTTGCCGAACCACGTAAAAATTGGTTGTACTGCTATTTGTGTGATTTGTAATAGCTTTTAGGATCTCTCGACAGGTCAGTCCTAGAACTGATGCGAGGCCGATATCTCACTTTGTTGAGATATTGCTTCAGTTTCTTGTTTCCTTGGTGAGACTGAAATTCTTATTACGACCTGACTCTCTTGTTGTGCTGCCGAAGTGCTGTCAAAATTTTCGCTGTGCGCAACAAGTGGTATAAGAACCCAGGTTTCAGATCTAAGGTTTTTTGGTGGAGGAAGATTCTTGTGTGAAGCTTGGTTCTTAGAGTTCTAGGCTTCGGTGGAGATAGCATTAGGAGTTACCGTTGGAGATTTCGCTTTCCTCGTATGGATAGGAGATCTATTTGGAATCCGATCTAGGGTTTAGTTGGGTGGTTCCTAATTTCTATCAAATTTATTTTTTCTCTACAATTTGGAGTTAGTTTGCAATAGGAGAAGAAGGTGAAAGTAGCAAATCGGTGGTGAGTACAATACAAGTTGGTTTTCAGAACACTAAGATTAGTATGGTGAAGTATGACGACAAAATTAACTTTGGTTTGTGGATGAACGACGTACAGGATGCGCTTAATGCTCAGAATTTGGAAGAGACCATCATGGTCCACGAGAGGCCATCTAAATATGAAGAGACGGTATGGGAGAAGATGAATAGGAACGCGTGTGGGGTGATCAGGTCCTGCTTGGAACAGGAACTAAAATATGATGTGATTGGGGTGACGTCTGCAATGAAGATGTGGGAAATTCTTAACAACAAGTATCTCACGAAGAGTGTTGAGAACAGGTTACACTTGTTGCGAAGACTCTTCAGATTTCAGATGTCCAGAGGCACCTCGCTAGCGTCTCATGTGAACAACTACACTAAGTTGTTGTCGGACTTGGCGAATGTTGATGAGAAGATATCGGATGAGTACAATGTGATTATTTTGTTGGGCTCCTTACCGGATGAGGAGTATGATACCTTCGTGCTCACTTTGTTGAACGAGAGATCTTCTATCAGCTATAGTGAAGTGACTAACACTTTGACGAACTATGATTTGAGGAGGAAGGATAAGGAGACTTCCCGTGCTAGTACTTCAGGAGAGACCTTGTCGACGAGAGGTAGAAGCCCATATCCGAATGGTGGTAATAGAGGGAGGTCAAAGTCAAGAAACCATCACCAATTAGCAAAGAACCAATGTGCATTCTGTAAGGAGCAAGGACATTGGAAGAGAGACTGCCCGAAGCTCAAGGAAAAAGAGAATGGTAAGAAAAAGGTCCCAAAGGCCAATGAGGTGAATATTGCGAAAGTCAATGATTCCGATGATTCGTGCTTTTCTCTACTTATTACTCCGGAGGTGAACCATGCGGATGCATCAGATTGGATGCTTGATTCTGGTGCTACTTATCATGTGACCCCTAGGCGAGACTGGTTTGCATCTTTTGAGAAAGTCGACGGGGGTGTTGTTAATGATCAATCCTGTGGCGTTTGTAGGATAGGTACCGTGCGGATTAGGATGCACGATGGAGTAGTCCGTGAGTTGAAGGAGGTGGGATTTGTTCCTTAACTAAAGAAAAATCTTATCTCAGTTGGAGCTTTGGAGGCGAAGGGATTCAAGGTGACTTTCAAAAACGCTGTAGTGAAGGTTACTAAGGGATCATTGGTGGTGATGAGGGGAGTCCGTAAATTTGTATTATCTGAAGGGAAGTACCGAGATTGGCCATGTTGCTTCGGCTATTTCAGAAGTGGACATGAGCAGACTTTGGCACTATAGGTTGGGGAACACAGGTGAAAAGTCACTACAGGCATTGTGCAAGCAGGGGCTATTGAAGGGAGGCAAGAGTGGGAAGATTGAGTTCTGTGAGCACTGTGTTCTTGGCAAGAAGACGAAGGTGAAGTTCGGGACTGCCATTCATCAGACAATGGGCATCCTGGACTACGTGCACACAGACGTTTAGGGTCCCACCAAGACTGCATCACTTGGTGGTCGACATTGGTTCGTCACGTTCGTTGATGACTATTTTAGGCGATGTTGGGTGTATACCATGACAAAGAAGAGTGAAGTCCTAGATATATTCGTGGAGTGAAAGAAGAGATTGGAACTACAGACTGGGAGAAAGATCAAGACGTTGCGATCCGACAATGGTGGTGAATATACTTCAGACCCCTTTTTGCAGCTATGTCGAGACGAGGGCATAGAGAGGTACTTCACGGTTAGTCATACACCGCAGCAAAATGGGGTGGCAGAGAGGTTGAATCGGTCTTTACTGGAGAAGATCCGATGCTTATTTTCACAGAGTGGTTTGGAGAAGATCTTTTGGGCTGAGGCACTTACATATACGAGCCACCTCATTAATAGGTTGCCTTCATATGCGATTGAGGGGAAAACCCCTATGAAGATGTGGTCGGGAAAGCCAGCACATGACTATGACCAGCTCAATGCATTTGAGTGCCCTGCATATTATCATGTTAGAACTGATAAATTAGAACATCGAGCTAGGAAGGTCATATTTGTAGGATTCAAGCGTGGTGTCAAGGGATACAAGCTTTGGAATCCAGTTGATAAGAAGATTGTGCTGAGTAGGGATGTCACGTTTGATGAGGCTTCTATCTTGGAGCTTCCCAGCTCTCATCAGGTGGAGAGTGACCCGACGGAGGAGATATCGCAGGTGGTGGAGATCGATTCAGCTCCACATTATCCAGATGGTACAGTATCTATTAGAGTACCGACTGAGGTGACGTCAGGCGAGCACGACAGTGATACGGAGGATACGAGTACTGATGTGCAGGATCAGGGACCGACGCCTCAGGTTCAGGATTCGATTACAGTTCGGAGATAGAGGAGAAATATACAGATGCCAGCACGGTATGCCGACACAGTTGCGTATACACTTCCGGTGGAGAGTATCGATGAGATGGTTCCTACAATATTCAGAGAGGCCGAGCAGAGTTCAGAGGCTGATTCGTGGCAGGTGGCTATGCAGGAGGAGATAGAATCTCTTCATAAGAACGATACATAGGAGCTTGTTGAGCTTCCAAAGGGGCGGAAGGCAATTAGTTGCAAGTGGGTATACACGAAGAAGGAGGGCATTGAGGGCACTCCATTAAGGTTCAAAGCTAGGTTGGTTGCGAAGGGCTATGCACAGGAGGAAGGTATTGACTATAATGAGGTTTTTTCTCCGGTGGTGAAGCATTCTTCGATTCGGATTTTTTAGCTTTGGTGGCACAATGTGGTTTGGAGTTAGATCAGTTGGATGTGAAGACGACATTTCTTCATGGTGATCTTGATAAAGAAATATATATGACTCAGCAATTGGGATTCTGAGCTGTAGGGAAAGATAAGTTGGTTTGCAGATTGAAGAAATCGCTATACGGTTTGAAGCAGTCTCCTCGACAGTGGTATAGGCGATTCGATGGTTTTATGATTGGTCATTCGTACACTCGGAGCCAATTTGATTCTTATGTATATTTTCGTAAGTTGAAAGGAGGTACGTACATTTATTTGTTGCTCTATGTCGATAACATGTTGGTTGCCTCTATTTCTAGATCGGCTATAGATGAGTTGAAAGTTCAGCTTTCAAATGAGTTTGAGATGAAGGACTTGGGCGAGGCGAAGCGCATTTTGGGGATGGAGATCGGCAGAGATAAGAAGAAGGGCAGAATTTGTTTGACATAGGTAGCTTATTTGAAGAAGGTTCTACAGCGATTCTATGTTAGCATGGATACGAAGCCAGTTGGTGTACCTTTGGGAGCCCATTTGAAGCTTTCAGCTGGTCTTTCACCAAAGTCAGTTTAAGATCAAGAGTTAATGTCGAAGAATCCATATGCGAGCGTGGTTGGGAGCTTGATGTACGCGATGGTATGTACGAGACCGGATTTGTCACAGGCGGTGAGCATGGTATCGAGATACATGCATGATCCAGGAGTGGGTCATTGGGACGCCGTGAGATGGATTTTGAGGTACATTCGAGGTACGCTCAATGTTGGTTTAGTTTATGAGCGGGACACTACAGGTGGGCAGCTATGCATTGGTTATATTGATTCGGATTATGCCGGAGATTTGGATAAACGCCAGTCTACTACGGGGTATGTGTTTACTTTGACCCGTGCACCGGTGTGTTGGAGAAGCACCTTACAGTCGACGGTGGCTTTGTCTACGATGGAGGCAGAGTATATGGCAGTTACGGAGGCTGTGAAGGAGGCTATTTGGCTTCGAGGACTTTTGGAGGAACTTGGTATATCGCAGAGGTCTGTCACTATTCATTATGATAGCATGAGTGCTATCTATTTGGCAAAAAATTAGATTTTTCATGCGAGGACGAAGCATATTGACGTTCGTTATCACTTCGTTCAAGATGTTCTTGAAGATGGCGATGTGGAAATTGTGAAGGTCCACACGAAGGATAATCCGGCGGATATGCTCACTAAGGTGGTTCCGAACAACAAGTTTGATCATTGTTAAAACTTGTTATATATTTGTGATTGTTGAGGCCGTTGGCGGTCATTTGAATGAACTACGAGAGGCTTGATTCCTTAGGCAAGAGGATACGCATGCAGTCTTTATGATGCAGCCGGTTTGGATTAGTTGATGGGGGTGAGATTATTTGGACTCTTGTTCGGGTTCTCGACTTGTTGTGGATTGAGTTCGTACTGGACACAACAAGTGAGACATTTGATTTTTTTGGTGTCGGCTCAGTTTTGGGAAAACTTCACCGATGTGGAGAATTGTGATTGTGGGGGCCAACACCCACGTGATTACGCGTGAAACAATTCCGGGTGAGAATGCCAAGGCCCACCTGATTTTGATTGCATAAATAACAAAGCTCCTAGGGTTTTGTGCGATAGCAGGAGGCTGTGATTTTTTCGGCTGTGCAAAGGAACTCTTGGGTGTGCGGCAGGAGAAAAAGAAAAATAGCAGAGCCGTCTGAATTTGTTTTTGGTTTTGTGCAATCCCTTCTTTAGGGTTTTGTGCACTCTTTTGTAGAGAGATATTGTGAGGGATTTGAGAGTTTGTTTGAGGGTTTAGTTGTGAGTAATTATAAACCCTAGTTGTATTCTCTCCCTCTATTAGTAGATCTCCCCCCTCCTTGCCCCGTGGACGTAGGCAATTTGCCGAACCACGTAAAAATTGGTTGTACTGCTATTTATGTGATTTGTAATAGTTTTTAGGATCCCTCGATAGGTCAGTCCTAGAACTGATGAGAGGAAGAGTCGATATCTCACTTTGTTGAGATATTCGCTTTAGATTCTTGTTTCCTTAGTGAGACGGGAATTCTAATTGCGACCTGACTCTCTTGTTGTGCTGCCGAAGTGCTGTCGAAATTTCCGCTGCGCGCAACATAGCATGGCTCCATTGAATATGAGATTATTATGAGCAGTCCATATAACCCAGCAGATGGTAGGAAAGGCAAATCTGTATAGTAGCCTCACTATAGGCACTATGTCTTTGTTGATACACATATCAAAGCATTGGTGTATGGATGTAGGAGGAACTTGGGTACCATTGATTGGGAGAAAAATGTCCCAGATCTGTTTGGCCAACTGATAGTGAATGAAGAGATGGTTATGGGATTCTATGTCACTAGAGAAGAGGGAGCAAGATAGGTTAACGGTCCACCCTTTAGCAGTGAGCATGTCCTTGGTATTGACTTTGGCCATAGAGAGAATCCACGTAAAGAATTTGACCCTGCTAGGGAGAGGGTTGTGCCAAATAATATAGTGATGAGGGTTGCGGGTGCCTCCATCTGAGATGAAGGTGTAGAAGTGAAAGACCCTAGGGGGGATAAATAGGGTTATTGCTAATCTTATTAGATATTAATGCCGATTAAAACTTATTAACAAATATGTCCTAACAAAATAGATATTCAAATTGATGTGTGCAAGGATATATGAACAAGAGTAAATAAACAAGTGATAGTGCGCAAAAGACAAACAAAAACGCAAGATATGATCACGGAGTTCGTACCTTCCGTCCTACGTCTCCGCTCCCACTCCCGGGGAGAACTTTACTATCACAACCGGGTTTTCTACGCTCACCCGATCAACGTTTACACCTCATAATTCGGTTTTCTAGTTTACCAAAAACTTTACAACACACACAATTACACTCACACTCTATACCCTCTAAGTGTTGGTCTCTGGCCCGTGTTTCTCTCAAGTGCTCAGAATTACGACCTACCTCTAGGCATTACTACCGACGCCACTCCTCTTGGGACAACCCCGTCTCTCACCATACACTCCTCTCGGTGTACAAGTGTGATACAACGTGTAACTCACAATTAAGCACAATTACAATAAAATGTTCTCTAATTGGATGAGAACTCAATGTAAGCTCAATCTCACAAATCACAAACCCGCAACCCAATATATGATGTATGAAAAGCTACAAGCTCAAATAGGGTGTGTGTGATAAAATGAGTATAAATAAAATCTAACTCAATTAGCAAACTAGCAATAATAAGAATATAAAAATCAATAATAAAATTGCTAGAGAAAAGAGTTAGAAAAACTTCTTTATAAACACAAAGAGGTTGAAGAAGATTGTGAATGAATTCCTCAATTAAAAATGCAAGCCTCCTCTTTGTAAACTCAAACTTAGAAACTTAAACAAACTTTAAAACTCTTTAAACTCCTCTTTAAAACCCTCTTCCAAAAACTTGAATTCTGATAAGAACAATAGGGGTTTATATAGGAAGAAAACCAAGGCACAAAACCCAAACAAATCCAGCAAAAAGACAAGAAAACAGAAGACTGGAAAAACTAGTCGTTGGGCTATCAGTGGACTGACGGGTTTCATCAGTCGACTGATGAGCTGACCGTTGTAGGTATTTTTCAGCTCATCAGTCGACTGACGACCTTATCAGTCGACTGATGACTACATCAGTCGACTGGTCAGTCGACCAAAATAAAACAAAAACTTTTAAAGATTGCAGGCATATTCTTCAGTCGACTTATCAGTCGACTGATGTCATTAGTCGACTGATCAGTCGACTGATAATAGGTTATCAGCCTGAAATAATTTTTTAAAAACAAATTTTAAAGTCCTTAAAAATAGCATATAATTCTAAAAAATATAAAACTTTGGGAAAAGTTTATAACCATGATTATGAACATGTTGGAAAAGGAATTTTTGAATTTCCTCTTACCATTTGTGAAAACTCAGAAATATTCAGAAGTACTAAAATACATGTTTTTCAAATATGTTGTTTTTGCCATTTTAGCTCAAATCAAGTACTGAAAACTTGTGTAATCATTTTATGGACATAATAAAAGATGTTAGCATGGTTTGTATAGTCCAAAACATATTTAAATGTATTTTGCATAAAAACACCTATTTTCATGAAAATTCATAAATGTAATGTGTGTGTAAATTTAAGCTTATAGAATTAACACACATTATATAAACCTTAAACTAATTTACCCAAGCTTAATAGATCTTCATTGTAGCTTGACTTGGTTGTGGATGAAGCTTGAACTTAGATCTTGACTAGTATTGCAAGGCTTCACTCCACTATTCCGCCAGCCTCCGTTGGATATGATCATTGAGGCTCAATTCTATCCATTCTCTAACATATTATTTGTCTAGAATACCTAATAAAAAACATAAATACTAGACAAACAATATTAGAAATTGTTTATAATCATCAAAACAATATTAGAAGATGTAGGCTCATAACATGAGACCTAACGAGAAGGAATTAACAGTGAAACTACTCGAGCAATCCGGGGGCCAAATAACTTCATCTATAACAGGGGTAAGGGAGAGATTAGTAGATTCTATCCATTGAAGAAGGTCTTGAATTTGGAGTCTGTCATGCTGGCTGGTTGGACGCCTCAAAATTGATTTCCAATGCTAGATTCCCTCCTATAAATCTCCCTTGAGACTCAATGGAGGTTTGCTTAGAGAAAGCCAGATTGTATGCCAAGGGGAAGAGACTAGCAAGGGAGTTGTTACCTGTGCATTTTATCCTCCCAGAAGAGAATCCTAGAACCATTACCTAGATGTCATTTTACTATAGCCACAAAAGCAAGGTAAGCACAGTGGATATCTTTCCAAAATTTAGAGTTGTTGCCTGTAGGGGGTGTGCTATGATGGTATGGAGGGTAGATGGATTGAAGGACCTGACCAACGTGGTTGTTGTTAGTGAAATATTTTCATAATCATTTGGCCAAGAGGGAGATGTTGAAATTCTCATGGTTAGAAATGTCTAGGCCCCCGCAAACTTTGGGGGAGCAGACCTTCTCCCAATGACTAGAGCTTTACCTCCTACATTGATGTTTCCTCCCCACCAAAGAAAGTTACGCCTGATTTTGTACAAGGTCTTGATCAGCCATTTAGAGAGCCTAAAGAAGGACATATGGTATAGAGGTAGAGAGGAGAGGACTGAGTTGATGAGGACTAGACGACCACCGAATGAAAGATGTTTGGCTTTCCATATGGAGAGCTACTTGTGGAATGAGCCTATAAGTGGTTGACAATCAAATTTGGAGAGGGATCGTTTCTTGAGATGAAGGCCAAGGTATTTGAGGGAGGGGGGGGGGGGTGTGAATGAACAGTTTAATAAATTAGCATGAAGGGAACCCCGACTGATAGATTTACCATTATAGAAAAGGTTAGACTTGGACAAGTTAATACCTAGACCTGAAATGTCCTCAAAGTAGTAAAGGATGGATTTGAGGTTAGAGATGTTAGGGAAGCCAGCTTTGCAGAAGATAAAAGTGTCATTAGCGAACTGGAGAGATCTAATATCATTTAGTTTGCCTCTAAGGTGAAGTTCAGAGAGATCTCCATGGTCAGTGCTATTGGTTAGCAATTTGTTGATAACATCAACTACTAGAAGGAATAACATAGGAGATAGGGGGTCCCCTTGCCTGAGACCTCTGGAAGATTGGAAGGTGTTGGTGGGATGCCCATTGACTAGTACAGAGGATTTAGAGGAAGATATGATGTTGGATATCTACGTGCACCATCTTCTTCCAAAACCCTGGCCCTGAGCAGAGAATGGAGGAAATCCTATTTGACACAGTCAAATGCTTTACTGAAGTCGATCTTGAGGATCAGGCTTCTACTTTCTTAGAGAAGCAGTGGTGCAACATCTCATGACCGAGGATAATAGAGTCAAGGGTTGATTTACCCAATTGAAAAGTAGATTGAGAGTTGTCTATGAGGGAAGACAAAAGGGGAGTTAGCCTGTTGGCTAGGACTTTGGTGAAGATTTTAACAATACCATTATGAAGATTGATGGGGTTGAAATCTGAGAGGTGGCAGGGGGAGTTTGATTTGGAAATAAGAGAGATGTAGAAGAGGTTGACTTTGTGGAGAGAGAATGCATCGTTGTAGAGGTGACGGAAGAAGGCTATAAGGTCATCTTTAATTGTTTCCCAGAAGTCTTGATAAAAGAGGATGGGGAAGCCATCTGGACCTGGAGCTTTTTCAGAATGAAGGCCAAAGACAGCTGCTTTGATCTCATCCACTAAGAAAGGGGATTCCAGATTACTAAGGCCTACACAGGGGAGTGGGTATAGATAGTTCCAGTCTACTTGGAAGTGGAATGAGGATGTGGCCTTGAAGTGATTGGAGAAATGCTAAAAGAATGCTAACTGTTTGTCAGTTTCTGTTGAGACGACAAATAAGTCAATTGTCATGTTGGAAATAAAGTTTTTTCTTCTGTGATGGGAGGTAATTTTGTGGAAGAATGATGAATTGGAGTCACCTTCCTTAAGCCATAGTAATATGAACTTTTGTTTCCTATAGACTTCCTCCTACTTAGCTAAGTCAGAAAGGGAGTCTCTGAGGGAGGATCTTAGGAGAAGTTCTGATTGTAGAAGGGGTCTAGATTCTTAGTGATATTGAGGGATTGAATCTTATGTAGGATTATGGTTTTTTGAGTTTTGAGAGAGCCATATACAATGTTTTCTACCATTTGAGTCTTTATTTGAGAAGTTTGAGTTTAAGATGGAAGGTGTCAACCGGGGATCCACTACAGGAGAAAGATGTCCAACATTAGAAAGTGAAGGTATTGAAGGATGGGTGGGCCAACCAGGCCTTCTCCGGTCTGAAGAAATGCTTAGGAGGTGGTTGTGAGGTATCTAGAATGGTGAGGGAGTGGTCTAAATAGGAGGATGGATGTGAGAATTGGACCGAAGTGGGAAACTTAGATTCAAAATCAGTGGAGATGAGGGATCTGTCTAGCCTGGCACGGACAGGAGAGGATCTCATGTTAGACCAAGTAAATTTCCTACCATTGAGAGGCAGGTCCATCAATAACAGGGAGTCGACAAAGTTCTTAAATTTGTGCATGTCTCTAAGAGAAGCAGACCTACCACTCCTTTCCTGGGAAGAGAGGGTGACGTTGAAATCTCCAAACAAAACCCAGTGGAGGGGAAACATAAGGTGGATTCTATCAAGCTCCCACCAACAGACTTCCCTGTCTATCCTGTCAGTAGGGGAATAAACAATGGTGGTTAAAAAGGCCCAATTAAGAGCCCTATGGTGGAAGACGGCTGAGATAGAGAAGATACCTATGTAAGAGTATGCAATCCATAATGGAGTCATTCCAACCTAATAGCACACCCCTCTAGATTCAATACCTAGTAAATGAAGCTAAGATGAAATCATCTGGCCACCAATGCTCTTGAGGACTGCGGGTCTAACGATGCTAAGTTTAGATCCATGGATACCTATGATGTCAGTTGCGGCTAGGTGGATGTTGTCTCTAACTAGTCTTCTCTTAATAGGGTCATTAAGCCCTAACATTTCATGAACCAAAGATCATCACAAGACAAAAGAGGAACAACACAAAGGCTAGGGGCAGGAGGTCTAGGAGGCCAACCCTGCACGCTCTATTTCTAGAGCTCTAAGACGAGTCATCCCCTCTGGGGGAATTGGGTCCTTAACTTCGCAATTAGATAGAATAGATTCTAGTGCAGAGTCTGACTTGCTATTAATTTCTTGCTTTATGTGCTAGTTGTGAGATAAATAGTGTTTATTGGATATTTCTTTTGTGTTTAATGGAGCAAATCTTACCCTTGGTAAAATTTATCTTTTGGATTTGGTTCACATAAATTTCAATTTATAGGATCACATGATAGGATCCAAACAAGGTAAAACTATCATTTTAGAATTCATAATGAAATTCAAAATCAACAATGTAAACACTCAATTGCTTTATGTCTAGGTGGATGATCACTTTTCATTTGGTGTCATAAATACCCAACATTCATCTAAACAACCAAACAGCCCCTTATGAAGCGTCTCTATTGAGTATCACCACCTTCCAAAAAGAAAATACTGCTAAAAAACTGTATCTAACAATTATGTAAACTATAAGTTGCATCCCCTACGATACACGAATATTTAGATCCCTTGAAATGCAAATTATGGATTCAGATTCTCTTCCCCATCAAAAAAGTAGTGGAAAGACAACCATTTAATCACAATTATTATTTATCTAGAGGGTGGTTATGATTTTGTTCTTTGAGTGCAAATTAGGAATGAGTACGATACATAATGGTACGGTAAATGTTAGATTTAAATGTACCACAACCACCCAATAGATAACTAAAAGTAGTGATCACTCCACTACTTTTTTGTAGTGAAGAGGATCCAAATCTATTATGTAATTATGTAAAGACAAAATGCTCAAATTAAAAAAAAAAAGTTAACAAATATATAGGCTTATCGATGGAAAAAGAAAAGAAAAGAAAAAACCTCACATTAATAAAACCTTAATCTCATAAAAGCACATGTTTATCGACTGAGAAAAGCGATAGTAATAGTTAAAAGAGTGTTTTAACTCCACGCGCATGCAGAGTTTGTGCCTGTTTAGAAATTGTTAATATATTTGCTATGATAATTTTGATGTATCCAATGAAAATAGTCATTTTAATTAAGAAACAGCTGCTAATATACTCATACATACACCGAACAACAACTGATTATGACATAACTCATTAGTTGTATAGTTCGGATGAGAGTAAATCAGGTCCCAAATGCATAGCAAGTTGTCTGATACATGACATTTTGTTTTATTTATTTATGCATTGAAGAAGATATGATAGCTTGATGCAATCCTAAAGTTTTTTCTTGTCAGATACAAATATGATTTATTACTGCCCACAAGGATCTCATGACAGTTATAAGTTACGAGCTGGCATAGAGAACAAATTCCAGGCCAGTTGAGAAAGTACAGTGATTATGACAACAACGCAACTAACCAAATGAGTGGTCAAGAAAACTTATATATATGAGAATTAATATGAAGGGGGTTTTAAATATTAGTCCCTCAAATCATATCTATTTTGTATTAGTCCCTCAAATTGTCATATTTATATATTAGTCCCTCAAATTGTCATATTTTTATATTAGTCCCTCAAATAGCATTAAGTTGTCGGTATTGGTCCCTCCATCAACATTTCTCTTGAAAACACCC
Organism: Asparagus kiusianus; assembly: GCA_022839385.1. NCBI lineage: Eukaryota > Viridiplantae > Streptophyta > Magnoliopsida > Asparagales > Asparagaceae > Asparagus > Asparagus kiusianus. Next base: position 117,564 of record BQKN01000074.1, on the reverse strand, counting down.
AACCCTGATTAGGTTAGGCTTAACCACATGTGGTTAGTTACTTGAATACCCTCACCCATTATTTTCCCAGCTTACAGTAATTTCCTCCTCTCTCTCACTGTCTCTTCTACCTCCTGCTCTCTCCTTCATAATTAGAATTTTTTGTTGTCCTTCTTGTTTTGATGATGTTTAACAAACAATTTACTTCTAATGTTGTTTGTCTAGTGTTTGTATAATTCTATTTATTGTAGACAAGCAACATATTAGAGGTTGGATGGAATTGCGCATTCACGATCATATCCAATGGAGGTTGTCGGAATTGGGGTATGAAGCCTACGTAATTCAAGTTCAAGATCCAAGTTTAAGCTTCATCCGTAAGTGTACCAAGTCAAGCTTATTGAAGATCAAGATTGCTTGGGTAACATTTAGTTTAGGTGTTAAATTATGTGTGTTGGTACTTTAAGCTCAATCATACACACACATACACGTTTTGGTTTTTCTATGTATATATATAGTCATATATATACATACATGTTTTGGTTTCCAAGTATATATAAATATGAAATTACATTCTTCATATTTATTGTTTTGGTTTTTCAAGTTTAAATATGAAACAATTGAATATAATTGAAAAATACTTTTTTGTTTCATGTTTATATGCTTATATATGATTTTATCAATATCAAGTGTATATTTAATGAAATCATATTTATTGTTTTTGAAAAGTTTGTAAAGATATGCAATTTTATGAAAATATTGTATTCTCAGTTTTGGACTTAACAATAGTTATATATTTTTTTTTATTAAATCTACAAAATTATTTTGTAATGTTTCAAAACATGGTTAAGCTAAAATGTCAAAACTCATGTGTTTACATTTTCATGTTTTGGACTATTTTATAAAATGATGATATTTTTTATTTGGAAGGTCATTTTTGAAAACCAGTCTTTGTAGCATGTTTATTATCATGTCTACAATTATTTTCCAAAGTTTTACATTTTTCTGAATTTGTTTGATATTTTTAAACATGATTTCAAAATTAGAAAACAATTTTTTTGCATGTATCTGTTTGCGGTCGACCGCCCTTGAGTCCATAGACTTAGGATTGTTTTCAGAGGCTCGCGATCGACCGTGACGGTCGACCGGATGCAGTCCAGAGAGTTTCGGGGTCGACCGCCACGGTCGACCGGCTGATGTCCAGAGCCGTATTTAGTTTCTGTTGTTGCTCGCGGTCGACCGCGAAATTCCCACGGTCGACCGTCGATCGTCCAACGATCATTTTTGTACAGAATCTAATTTCTGATTCTGTGAGCTTTTTGGTATTTTCTGTTGGGTTTTTGGCTGAGGTTTTGGGAGGCTATATATATCCCATTGCTCTCATCTTTCAATAGCATCAAAGAAGTTTTTAAACAAAAGTTTAACAAGGGTTTAAGCTTGTTTAGTTTGTTTTAAGTTTGGGGTTTGCTTTTACAAAGAGGAGCTTACATCAGTTGTTGAGGAGTTCATCTTCAATATTTCACCATTCTCTCTTTGTGTTTATAGAGAAGTTTCCTTAACTCAACTTCCTAGCATTTTTACTATTGTATTTCATATCAATTTTATTGCTAGTTCTTCTTAAGTTAAATTTTATTTATTCTCATTGTTACACACACCCACATTGAGCTTATAGTATTTACATATATAGTATAATTGGGGTTGTGAGAGTTTGTAACATTGAGTTGTGCTTAATTGAGTTCTCATCCATTGTAGAGAACAACTATTGTTGTATTCATGCTTAATTTGTGAGATCACTTTGTAATACACTTGTACACCGAGAGAAGTGTTTGGTGTGAGTCGGAGATCGTCCCAAGAGGAGTGGGTTAGGTAACATACCTAGAGAGAGGTTGTAATTCCTAACACTTGAGGGAGACACGTCTGTGACCAACACTTGAGAGGGTGTAGAGTGGGATTGCAAGAGTGGTGATTGTAAAGTTTTCGGTTAGCTAGAAAACCGAGTGTGAGGTGTAAACGTTGTTCGGGTAAGCGTAGAAAACCCGGTTGTGATAGTGGATTTCTCCCCGGGAGTAGGGAGCGGAGACGTAGGCTGGAAGGTCCGAGATCATATTATGTGTTTGCATTGTTTATATTACCCTATCACAATTGTATCTTTAGTTTAGATTGTTTACCCTTGTGTTGTTTATATATCCTTGCATATATTTCACCATATATCTCATTGCTAGGATATATCCCGTCGTTCATATTGCTTATTATTGCTTGTAACATATTGTATATCTATCTTGCAAGAATAATTTATTAATTAGTTTTAATTGGCATAAAATCAGATTATATTAGCATAAGACCCTAATCACCCCCCTCTAGGATCTAACAATTGGTATCAGAGCTTGGTGCTCTTTGATTTAAGGTCTAATCGCCTTGAGTTAAAGATCAAAGTTATTTTTTTGTACTAATCTTATTTTGATTGCATTTGTCTTGCTTGCACATATATATATTTAGGGCTTTTTGTTTTTAGGTCCATTTATTTACCTAGTTTTATCTTTAAACCCAAATATTATTAGTTGTATCTTTAAACCCAATTTTCTTTTTGTAATTATCTTTAAACCCAATTCCTTATATAGGGGGACCCACATATGAGAGTATTATATTTTGAAATTGGGTTTAAAGATAAATACAAAAAGAAAGTTGGGTTTAAAGATACACCTAATAATTCTTGGGTTTAAAAATAAAGTTAGGCAAACAAATGGACCTAAAAACAAAAAGCCCATATATTTATCATGGACATGAATTGTGCACCTTTGTTAGGCTATGAATCAAATGTTGCTCCTAAATTTATTAACCTTCCCTATGCACAATGGGCTTCTAGATTTAAACTTTTTGTGCAATCTAAAAATATTGATTTGTGGGGAGTTATTGATAATGTTTATATTGTACCCACTATGAAGAAATCCAAGTGGAGTAAAAATGACAAAATATTGTTTATCATGAACAAAATTGTGTTAGAATATATGCTTAATGCATTTGATTCTTCTATTTCTAACAAGCGTGCTCATTTTGATAGTGCTTACACCTTATGAAACTTATTGAAGCACATCAAGGGGACTTGGAGGTGATTCGAAAAGCTTTGGAGAATCCCGCTTCAAGTTCAAAAGGAGCATCACGCACTCGAGCACTAGGCGATAGCCCTAGTGAGGTTTGCGAGTTTAAATCCATTAATGATTTATGTAATGATGAACTTTCTTGTGCTTCCAAAAAATTATTGCATGCTTATAACAAATTGCATAAA
>BQKN01000074.1:32020-79305 GCA_022839385.1 Asparagus kiusianus | reverse complement strand
TTTAACTTTGAATTGCGTAGGCTTCACTCCACAATTCCGCCAACCTCCATTGGATATAATCGTGAATGCGCAATTCCATCCATCCTCCAACATATTGTTTGCCTAGAATAAATATAAAACACAAACACTAGACAAACAATATTAGATGTAAATTGTTTGTAAATCATCATCAAAACAAGAAGGCTAACAGGATGCGCATGATTTGAAGTTCCATTGAAGCATATGTGCCTAACCTTTTCAGTAATTTTTTCAAAGCACCCACAATAAGAAATAATGTGCTTAATTGATGTGATTGGAAGTTTATATTTTGATTAGAGATTAACATGTTTTCTATTCCTTCAAACTTTCTAGGTCAACATATTTTCTACTCTTAATCAATTGTTTGAAAGTTAAAAGTGCATTTGAAATTTTATTGAAATTTTATATACATACTAAAAGTTAACATGTTTTTCTAATCCTTCAAATTTTAGTGTTTTCTTTCGATCTCTCTCTTCATGCATGCACATGAAATTCAGTTATAAATCATGCAGCATGCATATGAAATTCAGTCTATTGTATACATTTGTGCATAGTGATGCTAGTAGCATTAGTTGCTCGTACACGTAGTAGACATGTAGCATTAGAAGTTATAAATGTGGAATTATAATTATTTATAATCAAAAATAGTTTCTATGAAAATTATTTTTTAATTAGTAAACCAAAAGTTCAAAATATTGCTGAGGCTGTGTACCAAAATATAACTATCAATTGAAAAATTATTTCTATAAGAAAAAAATATCATTCCTATAAAACTTATTTTTCTAAAAAATGAATTATTTGGTCATTTTTAAAATGTTTTTATGTTTTCAAAATACAGTGTTTTTGTAAGGGCACAATTAGAAAACTAAATTTTATTCTCACTTGTGAACAAATGATACCAAACATGAGAATGAGAATAAGATTGTCATTCCCGTTTCATTCTCTAAACACGTCCAAACATGAGAATGAGAATGCGCATTCCATTCCCACATCTATTCCATTCCATTCCTACATTCTTTCCATTCTCATTTGACTCCAATCCCTCATACCAAACGAGGCGTTATGGATTTTGAAATTTCATTAGAGACACATCTCATAGTTTCATGCTCATGTTATGTTTTTGAATGGTAAGTTATTTTCTTATTTGACTCACTTGAATTTTCAAGCTGCATGAAAACAAATAATTACTAATTACCATGCACGTAGGAACCGTGACATCACTTCCTCCAAAGTAAATCCGACCACAGGACAAAGAGCCCCTCTCTAGAAGATTTGGATCAGACTTAAATCTAGAATCGATCCAAATCCCCACCGAGAAAGGGAAAAGGAGAAAAAGAGAAGTTTCTCTTCTACAGTCATAAGTGATAAATACGCTACAAAATATTTGAAATTCCTCATATTCTAATGAACGTGCTTTTTAAAAAAAAAAAAACTACCCAGCGTGGAGGAATATCGAGAGCATGACTAATAAATTGGATTGTTCCCGGTGTCCCTTCATCTCCCACACGACCCGAGTCCAACTCCTGTCTTCATGTCATCAAATCCCACTGGAAAATTCCAGTTGTACTGCAAATAACACAATGTACTGCTCAGCTCAGATATTGCCACGTAGGACCCAGCAGCCCCTTTGAATCGTTACAAGGATCAACATTTATGAAATCCAAAATTAATTAAGACGGTTAATTATTAATCAAAGATAGTCGGGATGTTTTCCTCAGGTCCTCTTCCATGAGCACTCCCCTAAATTTTCGAAGTTCCCATGGCGCTTTTGCAAATCTACAAGGAAACTATTGAAGGCTAGAAAGTGGAAACCAAATGCCTCCTCAGCTTTGAAGTTTCTCTAGTTTGTAGTCATTTTAGGCTGTAGTTGGTGATTTACAATTTATACTGGTAACTACAATAGCTAAAGTACAAGACGTGAGTTTTCTTCAAATTAGATGCAGATGCCAAAAACTAAACCAAGAAGGAAAATTTTCTATTTAGATGCATCTCTTTTTATTGCGATTTTTAGTATAGTAGAAATTTTCTTAAGCTATAGTTATCCTCATATTTGACTACAGTTTACAAAAGTAAGAAATGATTGTTAAACCGATGTTAATCAAGTATTACGTACGTAGTTCAAAGCCATTTAACTACAAAACTTACCTTAAACAACATATTTAAACTGGAAAAGATACAGCAGACCCCAATTTTGTTGTCATTAGCTAACCAATTAAGGCTGAAAACACTTTTATAGACCGAAAGATTAACATGCCCTCTTTTTTTCATCCTCAAATTCCGTCCTAACTTCTTTCTCTGTTTACTTTTTTCCTTCTTTCTGTTGTGCATTGTTGTATTTTAATTCCACGCCCCTACCTCCTCCTGTTGATGCTTTTTTTGTTTCCACCCCCATTATAATAATAAGATCCCCTTTTAATGCGTCTCTTTCTGCTTTCTCCTTTTGCCTCCTTTTGCATCTTTCCCTCCTCCAAAAAAAAAAAAAAAAAAAAAAAAAGCTAAAATTACCATCCCACCCCCGAACCTGACCCCCCTCACAGTATAAACACCCCTCTGCTCTCCTTAATCATTCACTCCATTTCACCAACTGCTGAAACACATTCATCTCATTTCACCTTCATCAGTAACTCCCCTGATTCACGTTCTCAACACCTCTACAATATTTTCTCTACCTTGTTTCCCATTTATTGCCAGCTCTTTTTTCCGCCTCCTCTTTCTCTTCCTCTGTTTTCAATGGGAGAGGTTACAGGTGCTGCAAACAGAGGGGGGACAATCACCAAGAGCTATTTTGATGTGTTGGGCATCTGTTGCCCCTCTGAAGTCCCTTTGATTGAGAAGATCCTGAAGCCTATCGATGGCGTGTACAAGGTTTCAGTCATAGTGCCTTCGAGGACTGTCATAGTTGAGCATGACCCTCATCTAATTTCTCAGTTTCAGATAGGTAACGGTTCTCTGTTGTCATGAATTGTGGTGGCTTATGATGCTTGCTTGTTTATAATTTCATGCTTTCAAGCATTTGGGTCCCTAAGAGAATTATTAGATCAGAAGCAGATAGTTGGTTTCAGTCGATCTCAGTGTTGTGGGGCCATATTAATGTTAGTGCTCTAAAGGTTACACCGACCCGGCACTTGCCCAAAGCTATGGCCAGGGTAAAGATGCTGTAAAAGGGATCACCCTAACATAATAATTCCAATTTAGATTTTTCCCTTCTTTTTTTTTCAGGTACATATTAATTCAGGACCATGAATAGTTCAATAGTAAATATAAAGTATGATTTCGGAATGAAAAAGAAATCTGAATTGAAACAGAAAGACTGTATGCAGCTATGAAGATGATGGGCCTGTATGGTTACCTTTTCTTTTATGTAGGGACATTAGCATGATGCAATACACACTCAAAGTCTTTGAAGTTATAATGGTTGCAAAGATAGTTACCTCCAACAATTTGATTTGTCTGATATAACTTAACTATCTGGAGAATTTGTTATAACCCTTGTATGTGCTTCATGTCACTAGTTTTTCGATTCATTTGTATGGATTTTATGGTGATTTTACAAGAAAGGGGTCCTAACTCTGAGACAAACCGAATATTAAAGGTTAGATTACCGCTAGGGAAGTAGTTACCAATACCAAATTTGAGTACAAGCAACACACTGTTGCCTAGCATTTGATGGTTGATGCAAACATTTGTTTGCACTGTGTTTAGGATAAACTATGTTTTTGAGTTTGGCTTTTGACTACTTGATGTAATGCATAAAAAGACATGCAATTTGCATTTCTTTAAGTCTAATGATTTTGCTTTGGATTTTCTAACAGTTAAGGCTCTGAACCAGGCAAGGCTAGAAGCCACCATTAGAGCTTACGGCACTGACAAAGTCATAAACAAATGGCCAAGCCCTTACATATTGGCATGTGGGATGTTCCTTCTAATTTCTTTGTTGCAGATATTTTTCCGCCCCCTTCAATGGTTAGCCATAGCAGCAGTTGCTGTTGGCTTACCTCCAATTCTATTGAGGAGCATTGTCGCTATTAGAAGATGCACCCTCGACATAAATATTTTAATGTTAATTGCAGGTAAGTACACCTTTAACATTCTCTAAGAAATAGCTAGAGTGTTTCTGAAATCTTGGACATTTTCGATGGCAAAAAGATGGTATTTAGACATACAATAACACCTAACATGTTGTAATCTATTGTTATTGACCTTCTCTTTTTCATGAACTTGGCCAGCAATTTTGGGTTAAACATAAAGATAATCATTTTTAGACTAATTATTTGATAATCAGGTCCTGTTTGAGAAATGCCGAGCACTTTTTTCCTCAATAAATACATATGCCACAAAAACATATAAAAACTTATGAACCAAGACGATCATAGTGAAATTGCATAGCATATACTCCTTTATGGAAAAGCACCAGATATGGAAGGGACTGGCACACACAAGACTTCCATGTTGGCGTTTACAGCCCCTCGCATAAAATGGTGTAGATTTTTCACTGAGTACATGTAGGATCCCTTCTAGCAATGAACCATAGTTAAGACGATTATGGGAATGAGAAAGTGTTGGCTGATAACTTTATAATTACTACTTACCCTCTGACAATAGGATCACCCCCAACTGATTAGACTGAAGCTTCTGTCTAGGCTACTTTTGGTTTTCTGTTAATTTACATAAAAACATGAAATTTAATATTTGGAAGGGTGAGTACTTGCTTATAGTTTAATCATCTAGCATTAAGCTCACAGAGTGCATGACTGTTTGATAGCATGCTAATATTAGATGCTATTTGTGAAAGGATTGAAGGCTTATAGGATGAGTCAATTTAAAGTATACAGCAGAGCACATCAATCAACCCACTGAGGCATTCAGTATCTTATCCTTACACGCCACCAGGTTTTGGTTGATGCAAATAAGTTGAGATGTGGCCAATCAAGATTGATGGGGTTCACATTTAGCATAATTGTTAGCTGGCATGGTTTGCATTCTTGATGAACGTTATGGGTAAAGTTGGGTTGGTATATGTTTTCAATAAAATGGCGACTCCGTACTTTTTCAACTCATTCACATGGGAGGTATGGGTGACAGTCTTTTAAGTAGTTTATAAGATTAACATACTTTTCTAAGAAAGATTGTTTAAAAAAACAAAAAAGGAGCTACTAAAAAATGACGCCTTTTGTGAAAATAATATGACTTACTCACACAGTCCGAGTTGCCTTTGTCCGGCATCTTTCCTGGTGTTGGTAATTTTGTATGCCTGGTTATTTGATTTAGTTCTGACCAGACCCATGTATGGCTAGTGTAAAGGGCCGGGGGAATAAAGTTGGCCAAGTTTTAGATTCCAACATTCTCACCCACCTGAATCTAATACCTCTTAAAAAGAATGTCAAAAAAGTACTTTATATTTGAGTGCATGAAGTTTCATCACATATTTTTAGGATACGCGTTATTTTCCACATTGGAATCATGTGTATGAAGAGATTCTCTTTGGATTATTTGGAGCAAGCTATGTACATATGTTGATTAAAAGTTATATAATCTTGTCTCTTTTGAACAGTTGGTGGTGCAGTTGCACTAAGGGATTTCTCGGAAGCAGGATTCATTGTATTTCTCTTCACTATAGCTGAGTGGCTCGAAACAATGGCCAGTCACAAGGTCTGTCTCTTTCAGCCATGCAATTTAAAATCAGAAGGCCAATGCGTGTGATATTTTTTTCCACAATTCAACTCATTAATCCTTATTAAACCTACAGAAGTAGACCTATTAGTCCTTGAATTGAGTTGTGATGACCTAGATGACATAACACAACACCTGCATTCACAGCATGTACGTATTATTTAGATCACAATACACACAGTCAAGCCTAATCAAGCCTAATTGAGATTAAGAGGGACTAGCCCTGTCCTGTGTAAGGTCAGCTTAATACCTAGTTGATGAAGTGCTTTACAAGGGCAAACCATGTCTTAGTTTTGTCATGCTATATGAATGGGGTTAATAGTAAACTCTAATGAGTTTAATTGTTGTTTCAGGCTACTGCTGGAATGTCAGCGTTGATGAGTATGGCTCCTCAAAAAGCTATATTAGCAGAAACTGGCCAAGTAGTTGATGCCCGAGATGTGAAAGTTAACACCATACTTGCCGTCAAGGCGGGAGAAGTCATCCCGATTGATGGCATCGTGGTTGAGGGAAAGAGTGAAGTCAATGAGCAAAGCTTGACGGGGGAATCATTCCCCGTGGTCAAACAAGCCCAATCTGTTGTGTGGGCCGGTACCCTCAACATTGATGGTATTATACCTTTCTTGTCACTCTGTTGCATCTTATGTTTAGTTATTTTCCTTTAATGACTTGATAAGGTGTATTGCAGGTTATATCAGTGTGAAGACAACTGCTTTAGCTGAGAATTCCGCTGTTGCCAAAATGGCAAGACTGGTGGAAGAAGCCCAGAACAGCAGATCCCAAACTCAGAGATTGATAGACTCTTGTGCCAAATACTACACACCAGGTTGGAGAAACTCCTAACCAAAAAGACACCTCTCTCCTAGGATCCATGAAAATGGTAGGACAACCTATATAAGTAACACTATATGAATTCAAGTTGCCTGGACCTTACCATTTAAATCATTTGATATCACCTCAACATGACACACAAGAATGCTTTTGAATCTTTAGGGCATTTAGTGAATCAGCATTCCCATAATCTAGCATGATTATACTTGGGTCTCCAAAGAATTAGACGATAGACTTCTTGTGTGCTTGTGAGGGATGCATCTTATTTATTAAACAGGCAATCAGAAACTGAAAATAAGATACTTTATCTGCATTTAGTAGACTAAGCAGAATAATAAAACGTATGTACATACAGAAATCAAGAAGAGTGATGGATGCCTAATTATTTTACCTGATGCAATCTGCAGCGACGGTGTTAATAGCAGGAGGTGTGGCTATAATTCCTCTCATATTGCGGGTTCATAATCCCAAGCATTGGTTCCAACTGGCACTTGTGCTACTGGTGAGTGCATGTCCATGTGCACTGGTGCTATCGACACCTGTTGCAACTTTCTGCTCATTGCTGAAGGCAGCCAGAATAGGGCTTCTCGTAAAGGGAGGGGATGTTCTTGAAGCCCTTGCAAGGACTAGAGTGGTGGCTTTTGACAAGACTGGGACCATAACCAAAGGCGAGTTCCATGTCGTGGAACTTTCCCCAATTGGTTGCCAAGTTTCTGTGGAGACACTCCTATACTGGTAAGGATTTGGTTAAGCACTAAATAAGTCTCATCATGCACACATACCAACAGATGAAAAAGACTCCTGACAAGGAAAAAATTATCCGTTAGGGGAAAAAAGAAAACTGAATCCTTAAAAATTCAGTAGATGGTCTAGGTAATAAAAAAACCAAACAGTTAGGCCTCTCGGGCAGGAAAATTATATAAATTAAAGCATTTAATAAATCTACAGAGAAAGCATACATGTTATGTTGTCAGGGGCTACATGCTCTAAATGTTGGCTAAGCTCAAGAAGATCAATGGGTAGGATAAACCTGTGGTGTAAAAACTAAGTTAAGATGAATGATCTCCAGCAACTTCGAGGTTCGACTATTTAGAAAACAAATCTCATTCTATTTAACCAACAGGTAAGGAAGATCAAGGTAGGAGCGAATATCTAAAACTTTATACATGTAAAAGACACACTAAATGACTAACTGCAAGCCTGTTAATAATCTGAGCCTTTTTTTAGTATCATACAATCCTATAATCCAAAGAAATGCAGGATCGACTCTAATAATGTCTTTTTTAATGAAGTAAAATTTTCGCATGACTAGTTTTTTTACAGTTGCAAATACTAATTGTATGATAACACTTCAGGATTTCAAGCATTGAGAGTAAATCAAGCCACCCAATGGCTTCTGCACTCGTAGACCATGCTCGATTGAAGTGCATTGAGCCAAAACCAGACAATGTAAGTGAGTTTCAAATCTATCCAGGCGAGGGAGTTTATGGAGAAATAGATGGCAGGAAGATCTATATTGGGAACAAAAAAATTGCAACAAGGGCTCGGTGTGATTCAGGTAGGAAGATATTATCATGGTTTAAAGCTTATATTATATAAATTGTCTTGAAAATTAAATTCTTAAGAAACCTTTAATCTTCATTTAGTGAATTTGATTAAGATCTACTACTTAGATGAGAAAGCTTAGTTGGAAGACTAGAAAGGCGGATTGTCAAATATCCTGCCTTATTTTTAGCAACTCATGCAGTTCCAAGCTTCTTCATTGCTGGCGCAGATTCATTGTGCCTAAACCTGTATATCATATGTTACAAATAATTGAGTAGCTGCATCAGTGTGAGCTTTCACTAGAATGATCGCAGTTTGGAAGTATGCTAAAGGTAGGTAACTAGATCGCTCCGAATGAAAGAATTCAGTACATTCTTGTACATCTGCATGCTAGCAAATTGAAGAATTTGTCACTGGCAGCTTTGTCGATACAAACAATAATTATAACCCCAAAAAACAAGTAGCCTCTAGTTTAGTTTTTATCAAAGAACTAAGGGTGAACGCAAAAGGCAAATAATGCTTAAGGGCCTTATTGTCTTGCACAAGGTGGACCATAGATATTACTAACGTCACCAGATTTCTTTAGATAGACAAATAATTGAGTCTACCATCAAAATATATCAACTATCAATGGACACTTAGACCCATGTCTCTGATGCAACTGAAGTAACTCTACATATTTACTTAGAGAAATCATAAATGCCTAAATTTTACACCTATTTTCTGAGAGAAGTATAATCGTATAAGTCATGAGAAAGCACACAACTCTGCCATAATCATTTCCTGCTAAAGATTTTTTTCACTATTCTTTTGAGGAGTACTAAGGCCCTGTTTGTTTATACCTTTCAGTTCCAAACCCAGAGAACGAAGGCATGAAAGAAGCAGTCACCCTTGGGTATGTGTTCTCAGGTACAACACTAATTGGAATGCTGACTCTCTCTGACAGCTGCCGAACAGGGGCAGCTGAAGCCATTAGAGAGTTGAAATCTTTAAGAGTGAAAGTTGCAATGCTTACTGGAGATAGCACTGCAGCAGCCATGCATGCCCAGAATCAGGTACAAAGAAAAACGCATGGGACAAATTTTCAAAACCAACCCATTTGATAAACTAATTGCAAAAAACGACCCGTTTCAGATTTATTTAGAGAAACCGACCTGGTTTCAGCACTGTCGCTGAAACCAGGTCGGTTTTTCTAAAAAACTTTACGAAACTTCACGGGAGTTCAACTCCCGTGAAGTTTTTTCTCATAACAAAACTTCACGGGAGTTGAACTCCCGTGAAGTTTCGGAAACTTTTTTCAAAAACCGACCTGGTTTCAGCGCTGAGGCTGAAACCAGGTCGGTTTTTGCAAATAAAACTGAAATTGGTCTTTTTCTGGGAATAGTTTATCAAATGGGTTGGTTTTGAAAATTTGTCCAAAACGCATGTATAGATGTTAGAACAAAATCAAAGATAGAAAAGAAAATGAAGAAATGCATCACGGCGAATTGAAGTTATAATCATGGCAAGCGGTCTGCAGTGGTCAAACAGCTAAATTTGGTCATTAGCTAGACATTGAAAGTGTTTGATACAAATTATCAGAGTTGAGTTAAGGTATGACCTTAGGACCTGATTATAACTAAGGCCTTGTTAGAATTTGAACCACTACTTTCCATTACCCCCTCTGATTGCGTTCACTTGCCTTAAGGGCAACTGTTGGACCCACAAAGAAAAGTAAATAAATCAGTGCAAGGTATTTCACAAGGTGCAAATTAATGCATAGAGGTCTGCAATGTATTATTTACTTGCAACATCCAGGATACCTCGAGATAAAAGAGACATGAGTAAATAATTCATAGACAATAGATGCTAGATATGGACATTGCCTCAACAAAAATGCTATTGCAGATTAATAATGGATGACTATATACATGTTAAAAAAGTAAAAAATATATTATTGCTAAGTAATTGTTGATAATATTTTGACAGTTGGGGAATACAATCGAGGTACTGCATGCAGAGCTACTCCCGGAGGACAAGGTCCGAATCGTCAATGAGCTCAAGACCAAAGAAGGTCCTACAACAATGGTTGGAGATGGAATGAACGACGCACCAGCACTTGCTGCAGCTAATGTTGGGATCTCGATGGGTATCTCAGGCTCTGCAGTGGCAATGGAGACAAGCCACATAACTCTAATGTCCAATGACATCCTAAAGATCCCAAAAGCTATCCGGCTTGCCCGGAAGACACACCACAAGATCATAGCCAACATAATCTTTTCAGTTATCACAAAGATTGCTATCCTTGCTCTGGCGATTGCGGGCCATCCACTTCTGTGGGCTGCAGTTCTAGCCGATGTAGGCACATGCCTAATTGTCATACTTAATAGCATGTTGCTGTTAAAGTCTAAGTCTCCAAAGACAAGTAAGAAATTCCACCGTTCTTCACACACTTCACATGTGCACAAGCACGAACATGCAGATCACTGCAGCAAAGGTTTGTGCAGCTCCACGAAAAGTGACCACAAGCACAATGGATCAAAACATTGTGGTGATGGTCAGCATGGAGATCACAGGCACAGAACTGCACCCGAAGATCAGTGCTCAAGAACAGAATGTTGTCAATCACAAGATCAACTACATCATTTTCAAGAAACAGGTAGACCTGCAGCAAACACAAACCACAAGCATCTTGAGGGTTGCAGAACAGAGCACTATTGCAAAGATTCACATGATCGACTTAAAGCAGATTGTCACAGTAATCACCATGGTGATGACGCACATTTTCAGTGTGGAGTAGGTCTGCATTTTGATAACACATGTGTCCAACACCAGCAAACACATCTAGATTGCTGTAATGAGACTGAAAACAACCACAGTCAATATGCACATGTTGCATGTGGAGCAGGGCATCATAATGATGCCACAGAGGACCAGAAACTGACCCCTGTGAGCTGCTGTAGTGGTTCTGCGACAGAACACCATCAGAATAATGCACATACCGAAACGCCAAACTGCACAGATAGCTGTAAACCAGACACGAGCCATGAGCATGTCATTTTCATGGAAGATGGGCATGGAAAACATCATCACCATGGAAATGATGCATTGAAGCACTGCAACAGTCACAAAAAGAAAAAAGAAATTGCTGGGTGTTGTAATAAGTCTGAGAGGAAAGAACTCCAAATAGAGGAAAAGGGAACAGCTGGTTGTTGTAAGACTGAGATGGAGGAGAACGAGGAGAGGGCTTCATGCTGCTTATCTTCTGTGCATGGAACCATTGGGAGAACAGAGATTGTGTGTGAGAATATTGAGAGGAAAGAGTGCAAGGAGAGAGTTTGCTGCTCATCTTCTGCACAAGGAATTCATTGGAGAAGAGAGAGAAACGGTTGTTGTCAAAGTTACTTGAAGGAGTGTGGAACCAAAGATGGGTGTTGTGCAGGTGGGATCGCACATTTGCCAGAGATAGTTATAGAGTAAGGAGCATAAATTGAGATTAACGGGTTGGAAAAGGACTTTCAACAAAAATAAATAAATGAATAGAAAAGAAACTAAGAAGGATTCTGGTTTCTTTCAACTGTATGAACTACATTCCAGATTTAAGAGTGGGGAGTCAAAGCGAGGAGAAGAATTTTAGATTTCTTCCATTGTATGTACTATCTTCAAGGATTGAGAGTGTTGGTTATGTGGCGAAAGGGAGGGGGAGAAGATGTTCTGGTGGAAATTTTTGTTGGCAATTACAGGCTTCTTTTAACCAAATGCAAACAATCTAGAAATGTATTTCATTCCAAATCTCGCATAAAGACTGAAACAGTTAAAACTTTCTCGAAATATAATTCAGGTACAACCAATAATGTGTGTAATCGTAAGATTGCAGCACAAGCATTTATTTATGGCTACGTGTGGCTTCTCTTCTTTGTTTAGGTTTAATCATCTGATCCAAGTGCATCGAATTTTTGGTGAATTTGCCATCAAGTATCAGGCCATGATAACTGTTGGGACAAACCCGGGGCCTAATAGAGCAGGATCGCAGCAATAGTAGTGCAAAATTAGAGATAAAAAGTTGGACACACAGATTTACGTGGTTCGGCACTTGATTGCTTACGTCCACGGGCAAGAATAGAAGAATCCACTATGAGAAGAAAACTCTGGAGTTACAATCTCTCTTTACAAGGAGATACTCTCTCTATTTTTTTCTCTCTCACTTTTCTATAAGAGAAGTTGTTTCTGAGATAAGTTTTTCCTTAATGATTTGGAGCCTATTTATAGTTTTTGGAAAAACACTATGTATAATAAAATATTAATATTTTACTATGCTGTGGGGCCCATCATTTTTGTTTTCTTTTCCTTTTCAAACTTTGCTACTGCTTCTTTCGGTGATTTGAAGTGAGGTGGGGTCCGCTCCAATAATTGTCAACATATGCGGCTGAGTGCTGACAATCTCCCACTTGAAGATTTGATTGAGTATCAATCATATCTTCACATAACTCTTTCTATCTTGCCATCTTCATGTTGCTTACGTCTCCGTCAGGCCACAAGAGGATCGACACCAAATAAATTTGTCGGTATGGACTGTTTTTGTCAAAAAATCAGCTAGGTTATCTTTGGTGTGAATTTTCTGCATATCCACTGTTCCTTCTTCCACTTTCTCACGAACAAAGTGGTACTGAACTCGAATGTGTTTGGTCTTTGAATAAAATGCTGGATTTCTTACCAAATGCAAAGCATTCTGACTGTCACAAAATAGAGATATCTTCTTTTGTTCATGACCGAGTTCCTCTAGCACCATCTTCAACCACATTGCTTCTTTACTAGCTTGTGTAGCTGCTACATATTCTGTTTTTGTTGTTGAAGTAGCGACAACTGACTGCAGTTTTAAAACCCAGCTTACAGCTCCGCCAGCAAGTACGAACACATAGCCTGTGGTGGATTTGTTATTATCACGATCACCTGCATAATCAGCATCAACATATCCACTGACAATAAAATCAGATCCCCTATAACATAATGTAACATTTGAGGTTCCTTGAATGTATCTTAGAATCCTCTTTACAGTATTCCAATGCTCTTTATTAGGATTTGTCATGTATCGATTAACCACTCCCACTGTTTGTGTAATGTCTGATCTTATACAAATCATAGCAAACATTAAGCTTCTCACTGCTGATGCATACGGTACTCGAGACATCTTCATCCTCTCTTCTTCACTGCTAGGACTCATGCTGAAGGATAACTTAAAATTAACAGAAAATGTGGTAGAAATTGACTTACAATCTTGCATGTTAAAACGCCGTAAGATTTTCTTCAAATAGTTCTTCTAAGAAAGTCAAATCTTTCTATTAACTCTGTCTCGGTAAATTTCCATCCCTAGAATCTTATTTGCAGATCCTAAATCCTTCATTTTAAATTCCCTAGCCAACTGAGCCTTTAATTCTTTGATACGATCTTTGTTAAGGCCTGCAACCAACATGTCGTCAACATACAACAATAAGATAACAAAGTTATTTTTACCAAACCTCTTGAAATATGCACAAGGGTCTGAATTAAGTCTGTTGTGTCCAAGGCTCATGATGAATGAATCAAATCTCTTATACCAACACCTCGGCGTCTGTTTTAGACCATACAGAGATTTGTTCAATCTGTAAACCAAGTTCTCTTTTTCTTTTTCTTCAAAACATTCTGGTTGGAGCATGTAAATTTCTTCTTCAAGATCTCCATGAAGAAATATTGTTTTCACATCTAGCTACTCTAGATATAAGTCAAATATAGCGCTCATAGCTAGGACTATTCGTACTGTTGTAAGTCGAACTACATGAGAAAATATTTTATTAAAATCAATACCTTCTTTCTGAGCATATCCTTTTACCACCAATCTAGCACGATATCGCTCCATTTGATCATCATCATTTCGTTTAATCTTGTAGACCCATTTGTTTCCAATGGTCTTTCTTCCTTGTGGCAGTGACACAAGTTCCTAAGCCTTGTTCTTATGGAGAGCTTCAATTTCTTCTTACATTGCTGCCATCCACAAAGATGCATCTGTGCCATTTATAGCTTCATAAAAAGTTGATGGCTCTCCATCTTCTGTTAGAAGACAGTATGCAACATTACTCTCTGTAATATACTCCGAGTGCTAAGTCGGTGGTTTTCTCTCACGAGTTGACCTTCGAATTTCTGGAGCCTCGGACTCGACCGGTTCTTGTACATCATGCTCCGATATTGCTTCAGAAGAATTTGGATTATCTTCTACCTAAACAGCTACAGTCTCTGAGTCCTTCCTCAAACTGCTTTCTTTCTCTTCACTTTGTAGTTGGTTCTCTACAAAGATAACATCTCTGTTGATAATAACGTTGCGGGCAGTGAGATCCCACAGACGATTCCCTTTTACTCCATCAGCATACCCTAAGAATATGCATTTTCTAGATTTTGAATCCAACTTTGTAATTTCTTGGGTATTGTACATTACGTACACTGGACTTCCAAATATATGGAGGTTGGAATAATCAGCTGGCTTGCCAGTCCACATCTCCATCGGCGTCTTCAATTGTATTGCAGTTGATGAAGATCGATTCACCACATAACAGGCAGTTTTTACTGCTTCCGCCCAAAAGACTTTATCCAGATTTGTAGTTTCCGATATAGCTCTTGTTCTTTCCAACAGAGTTCTGTTCATCCGCTCTGCCACTCCATTTTGTTGAGGAGTATAAGCCTTACTGAATTATTTTTTGATGCCTTCATGCTTACAGAATGCTAGGAATTCACCGTCTATGTATTCTCCTCTATTATCTGACCTCAAGCACTTGATCTTCTTCTCAGATTTAAGCTCGACCCGCGCTTTGTAGGTTTTAAAGACTGAGAACACATCCGCCTTCTTCTTGATAGGATACACCCAACATCTCCTGGAGTAGTCATTAATAAAGGACACAAAAGTATTTTATCCCTCCCAAGGATGTAACCAATGCTTGTCATACATCAGAATGAACCAGTTTCAGAATGCCTTGCTTCTAGAACTCGATGTGTTGAACTTCAGTCGATGCTGCTTACTTGTAACACAATGCTCGTAGAATAGAAGAGCTATTGAATTAAGTCCAGGAAGCAGCTTCTGATCAGAGAGAATCTTTAAACCTTGTTCTGACATGTGGCCTAGTTTGCGATGTCAAATCATGGTTTGTTTTTCTCCACGTCTGGTTAATGCCACACATGAATCAGCTTCCTGTAGGGTTTCTCCCGTGAGTATGTATAGATTTGTAGCTATCTTCTCTCCTTTTATTACCATAAGCGCCCCTCTAACAATCTTCATGATCCTGTTTTCTATATGGGTCTTGCACCCAAGCTCATCTAATTGTCCCAAAGACAATAGGTTTTTCTTCAAACCTTTCACATGTCACACATCTTGAATGGTGTGTATTATACCATCAAACATTTTGATTTTGATAGTATCAATATCAGAAATCTCTAAGGCATGATCATTCCCCATGAATACAGATCCTCCTGAGATAGGTTCATATTTGTGAAACCATTCTCTCCGGAAGGTCATGTGCCAGGAGTCTGCTGAATCCAAAAGCCAGACATCAGCAAACCTCTTTCTGCCTTCATCCACTAAATAGAATTTCACCATCGTCTGATGTGCTGACAACGCATCATTGAGATGTTGATGGCTCTGAAGACTTTTTATCTCCACTCTTCTTATTGTGCCAACACTCCTATTTGACGTGCCTTCATTTTCTACAGTTGTAGCATTTGATATTCTTTTTACTTCGTGATTTTGATCTATCATGGGTATGATTCCCACTGGAGCCACGTTCTGTTGATCTTCCTCTCGTCACCGTTAAAGCATCCGCTTGTTACGAACTTGCATGCTTGTCTTCCTTGTTCTTACGCCGATTTTCTTCCTCCAAAACAGCGGCTGCAACATCGTCGAAAACTAGATTGTCCGTGAGGACGTTGTTTGTCAGGTTGATGATGAGTTGATCATACGAGTCAGGTAGACTCTGAAGTAGAAGTTCTGCACATTCATTCGCGCCAACTGTATACCCCAACATTGTGAGTTGGGAGAACCGTATATTTAGGGTGTTGATGTGGTCGGTCATCGATGTAGATTCCGCTATCCTCAGAGTGTAAAGTCTCCTTTTTAAGAAGATTTTGTTGTGCATGAATTTCGCCTCATATAGCTTTGTTAGAGTATCCCAGATATTCTTTACTATCTTCTTCTCCTCTATGCTTGACAGCACTCCGTCTGCTAATGCCAGATAGAGATTTGCAATAGCATTTCCGTCCATCTCGTTCCACTTCTTATCATCTATGATGTCATCCGGCCTTGTACCGATGACCGTCAGGTAATTATCTTTTCTCAAGATAGCATTTATCTTCAATTTCCACAGTGAGAAAGTACTCCCGTCGAATTTCTCGATCTTAAACTTTACCGCCATTGCTTCTACCGCGAACAGTAACTTCTTACTACCTTATGTAAACAGTAACTATATAAACAGTAACCGTATATGTGAATAGTATCGTACTTGTGAATACTACCGTATTTATGAACAGTACCATACTCGTGAATAGTACCATTCACCTTCAAAGGGTAAATGATAACCTAACTTATTTTCTGATGTGGAGGATCCACCTTTGGTGACAGCCATAGAGCATACGATAAGTAGATATATACAAGCACCCTAAGTTGGCTCTGATATCACTTGTTGGGACAAACTTGAGGCCTAATAGAGCAGGATCGCAGCAATAGTAGAGCAAAATTAGAGATAAAAAGTTAGACACATAGATTTACGTGGTTCTGCACTTGATTGCCTACGTCCATGGGCAAGGATAGAAGAATCCACTATGAGGAGAAAACTCTGGAGTTACAATCTCTTTTTACAAGGAGATACTCTCTTTCTATTTTTTTCTCTCTCACTCTTCTATAAGAGAAGTTGTTTCTGTGATGAGTTTTTCTTTAAGGATTTGGAGCCTATTTATAGTTTTTGAAAAAACATTATGCATAAGAAAATATTAATATTTTACTATATTGTGAGGCCCGCCATTTTTGTTTTCTTTTCCTTTTCAAACTTTGCCGCTGCTTCTTTCGGTGATTTGAAGTGAGGTGGGGCCCGCTCCAATAATTGTCAACATATGTGACTGAGTGCTGACAATAACTACTCTCAGCGCCTCGGCCCTGGCATGCCGCCTCCTCTTCTTCCTTATAGATGGCTACGCTGCCTCACGAGTCATGAACTCTTTAGCCAAAAACATCTATATTTCCTCCACGTTATAAGAGGCAGTCATCATGCAAACCTTAGGCATTCAAATCACAGCCTTTGAGTATTAGTAGACTATCATCAGAGCATAAGCAATGCCCTACATGCCAGCTAGATTACGCGGGTCATTTTTTATCCTATTTGAAAGTGACTTGTACCCGAAATCAACACTGCAAAGATATACTTCACTTATGGATCAAAATTCTGTAAATTTCTGAAACAAATACTCTAGAGATACGGAGATATCCTCTATGCCCATGAATATAAACTTAGAGCTGCTATTATTATGTTACTGTCAAATTTTAGGAAACTCCTATCCCTATTTCAACCTCACCATTGTCATGGGATTAGTTCATGTTCTCCTCCAAATCCTTCATAAAGCCATAAAAGTTTACTATCAAACCTTGGTTTTCCTATAATATCATTCCCAACAGTTGTAATATCTTGCATTTTGCTCTCCTCAAGGCTGAAGCATAACCATCAGCAAACTCTAAATCAGATATGAGCAAAATCGCCTGTCCCCCAACTTGACATCGGAGATGGTAAAGGGAGGAGCAAATAGGTGCTTGATAAGAGCTAGGAAATTGAGGCCTTTGTTGGGAGCATCAAGCCAATTTAAGAAGGCCAACTCTGTACTTGGAAATGGGTGATAGTTTTGAAAAGTTGGTTTCCAAAATTTGATCTTAATGCAGAACCAGGTATGATCCAAATCCAATTAGACAACCATAAGAAATTATAAAGACCTAAAATGACAGAAATTAGACTTGCATGGACAAAAGAAAATAGATAGCAATCTGAGGAAGGTCTAACCTTATTGCAGGCAACCATCATTGCCAAATAACAGCAAAAGTGCTCCCAAAAAAAAGGTAAATGACTTTGGTTTAAAAGGTCCAACGAATACCGTGAATTTATGCTCTACCTAGAGTATAAGTTCATGACTATGGGCTCATAATTTGCAACGTCATTAGGTAAACAAAAAAAAACTGTATGATATGCACTCAACGTCGAGTAATTAACTTAGAAGTTTCGGTAGAAATGTCAAAGCTAATAGCACATGTTTCTCAAAAGCTAAGCCCCTATATGAATGATATTAACTCCAATTGAAGCTTATATAACCCACGATTCAACATATCAAGATGGATTTCAATCCAACCAAAAGTTACACCTCGTAACATATTAACAGTCCAACCTAACAAAACATAGGATATTAACAATATATTCAGAAACATGCACAGAATGAATCTCTATTTCTACTAAAATAAGACGGTGATAGCCTTTTCGACCAGCTGTTTGACCAAGAGCAGCTGCCTGCTTCCCATCAATTTAAATTTAAGATTCTGAAATTAAAACATAATATCTTCCAACAATATTCTATTAACAACTCATAGCCATTTAAGATGCCAAATATTGTAGATGTTAAATTTGAAGTTCTTTACAACGGCCACTCATAGAATTATGTCAATCGTCTAAACGGTTCACATGCATTGCCCGTGCAAAACAGTAGAATAATTATATAGCAATCTTTACCAGGGCTTTTCCATCAACAACGTTTCTCTTTTACAAAGATTATTTTTATTGGAAACAGACAATACCTCTAATTTTTCATCGACGTATTCCAAATTAGCGAAAAAAATTCAAAACTTAAAATGTAATTCACACCAAGCAAAAATTTGAAAGATAAACTCATTTTCAAATTGACATCCAGACACTGCTAAGTTTGATAGAAACCAAAATAGTTACAACACTCACACACAAGAAAAGAATTTAAGAACTGATAGTACACAATTTGTAGGGTCTGAAGATGAGACAAAAATAAATAAATTGATAAAGAAGTTGAAAGTGTCAATGATTGACAGCATTGAAATTAGAACTAGACCGACCACTATTGTTTTAGCAGTATCAACAATCAGATGTAAGAAAACGGTGAAAGCATCAAAATCTACTGATACTACCTAAGCGATGAAAAACATTAAAAATATAAGAAGAAAATGCTCTAAATAAAGGAAATGGAAACAACAGAAAATATAAGGAAAGAGAAAGAAATCAGGCACTTAATCAGCCAATGGGAGCCCAAAGATGAAATGTGGCTAGGATTCACAAAGATTTTGCACATATTACACGTGGCGAAAACATAAGCAGTTTATAAAGGCAAAGGTATCAAGTTGGGTCAGATTCAGATCTGATTTACCCATCATAAATTTCCACTTCATTTGATAATCCAAACACAATAAGAAATCTAGACCAAAATCAGGAATGAGAATTAATAATTTGTACATTAGGGTCTGGATTTTGCATTACCCAAAACTCCTAAAAATCAATTTGGCATCGACAAAATTTCATTGCTCATATATGACAATTCTACCTTTGTAATTTTTTTGTAGAGGATATATTACTACAACCCATGCTTTATACTATCAGAGATGATGTTTAGGCCCTTATCCAAAAGTTTGAATTGAAACTGGATCGGGTTGTCAGGCACACTGCCAGAACTAACAATACGTCCTATGCACTTTATTAGAGAAAAAAGTTTCTCAATTTCCAACAACTAGAGAAGTCCAATACAGGACAGAATGTAGGTACAAACAGAAACCAAACACTGATTATTGGGTCATATTTATCAAGGTTGAAGCCTTAAACTCCTAGATCTAAAAAAACTCCCAGAACTACGCATAAAAAGAACCCACACCCAGACTTTGAGGAAAACATCTAAGACTAGTTCTAGCAATGTGAATGGCTATATGAGGTGAAACTGTTAAGGTTCTGAGTCTGTCTTCTGCACTTTTCTAGTGGATGGTCCGTAACAAGCCACAGAGGGAAGAATCTAAATTCAAACCATAATCAGCTTGGTTCCAAGGATATAGTCTAATTATATTTTTATTCATGTGATCCTTGTTTAGAGTCAGAAAATTTAAAAGCTGTTACATTTGAGAAAGAAACACAACCAGAATCAACATGTTGTATGAAGCAGAAGGAGAATAAGCAACAGGCAAGTTCTGGAAAAACATCCTAAAGCATGTGATCAAGTTGATTGATGAGGGTTAAAGCTCTTTCAAGATTCACTCTTTTTATGTTCAAGAGCATCCAAGTCCTCACAGAATGGAGTCTACCCCTAACTCCCAATTTGGAGAAAAGCAAGTAGCTCTCACTAAAATGAAGGATCTGTTTAATCCTTCCCCGTTCATGCTAACTTGTTGCCCTCTTGAATGCCAAAGAGGTGCTCAAAGTAGCAAGTTGCAAAGGAAGATCCAAACAGTGAATGGCAAGTGTGCAGACAACTGATAAGGTAAGCTGTACCATGACCAAAGTTGATCCATCTGTAGCCAGGACTAGACAAGAAAATGCCTCGCAAATGTAGGTACATTATTTGCAATAACCGTTTGTTTTGGACTGAACATAGTCCTAGACCATTCACTCAATGAGACAAAGGATCTAGACGGATAAGGTTCTGCGACCTAACCTGCATAGGGCTAACACACTGAAGTACTCATATCTATATCCAAAATCAATATTCCGAGCACCATAAAATATTTATATTATGATAGGTTATGTAAATTTCGAATTCAGAATGCAGAAGTAAATCATGGCTGGAAAACTGAGAAAAATTAGCAAAATCATCATTAATTATCTGACATATAGGTTGTGATTTTTTTTTGGTGGGTGTTGATCCAAATAAAGGTTGGGATCAGTAGATTTAGACCTTCAACATTATTGATACGCCCCCTCATTTATTTTCTAATTGGGATTATCATTTTATTGTAATATTTTCTTAGGTTTATAAGGTTCCTGCACATTAAGATCTTGACAGCACTTCTATGCTTCCTTTAGTTTCTTTACCTTTTTCTATGTCCTCATACTATTATTTATAGATATATTTTCAGTTTGTTAAAAGAGCGCCTTCCAATATGGCTCCCGCGGCTTTGAGTTCGATTCCTGGCTGGGTTAATTAAAAAAAACAGAGAGCGCTCAGCCCAAACCTAGTGACCTCATGTAACACAACTCAACCTCGGAGATCTGGATGCAGACTCAGTCATCCTATTAATCACTGCCGCTGAGAAAGCAACATAAAGAATCTAAGCCTGGTTTATTTCAGTCGCAGTTAATAATACACTGTAAAGGACACCCATATCCATATTCATATGTCCATCCATCTGATTATGAAGCAAAACTCACATGATATTCATGGAAAGCTCATGAAGAGCTTATAAACACACCAGAAGAGAACAGCAGAAGGGAACTCACCAACTCAAATTCCATTTGGCTCGGGACCATATAATTAGATCTTCTTCATATCATCAGGTCATGCTCCAAGCATGGGCTTCCCCAAAATCTTACCTGCCTTCGATAAAAGATCCTATTCCCACAACCACCTAACAAACTCTACCCTGCGCTCCCATCATCACCACAAGTCCTTTTATGGGGAACCCCTCAAGCCACCCTATGTATGGAAAGAAAACCAACATATCTCTATCCTGTCCCACTTCGTAGCCAACCAAAAGAAGAAAGGTCTAGATGGACTTGGAATGGTGGGCGGATTGATCAGGAACACATCTATAAATACAACAGCAGAAAAGGCATGAAGGGAGAAAACAGAGAGTTTCAATATGGAGCCGTATGGTAGTGTTCATGGCAGGACCTTACCTGAAGAGGCAGAGAGTCTGAAAGTGGAATGAAGCCAAGGATGACTTGCCGGAATTGGTGTAAGGGATAGTAGCTCAATTCAAGTTACCGGCAAGTCGTCTGAGGCTCCATTGTGCTCTCTTCTTCTCATGTAAGACTCTTGCATGGCCCAGTCAAAGATGTAGTTCGACCACTTGCATGGTAAGAGGTATATAACTATAGAACTGGTAGAAAAATGTCTGTACATACCAAGGTTTTAAATATCGGCCGACATGTCTGACATGTCGGTTTGAGGGCTTGAGCGACACGACATGGGCGTTTTCAACTCGTATATCGGTTTTCAGGGCCAAATCGGAAATATCGAGGCCATATCGGGCATATCGGCCGATTTTTTAGCCTTGAAAAATCGGCCGATATGGCCCTTCTTTTTTAAGATCTGTTTTTTTTATTATCCGGTTTGGGTTTAGTGATAAAAACCCAAGCCCGTTTGACATGTTCTCATGTTTAAGGGTTTCTTATGAACCCAATAGAAAGAAAAGAAAAAAATTAGGGTTACAGCGGACTTGGGAACCGATCACTCCTTTCGTGAACGACGACGCTATTCCCCCATCTTCATCTCGGACCCTCGTCATCCATCTCTCGTTGCGCCTTAATATTCGAACCTTAATTAAACCCGAAGGCGGCAGGGTATCCCGTCGTCGGGATAAAGGGAAGAGGATGGTCGGTGACTCATCCGAAGAACCCCGAGTAGACGAAGAAGATAAGAAGAGCCTCGACACTGTCTCCCTGCGACGTCCCGTCGTCGACACTGTCTCCCTGCGATGTCAGAATCCACCCATCGCCGGCGCAACCTCTAGAATTTATAAAGTATGCTTATATTGAATTTAGGAATGCTTAGATTACATTTAGGACATGATATTATACATATACGCACCACCCGATATGATAATCCGATATTTAGTCCATGTCCCCCGATATATCCCTGATTTTCGCTATCCGATATGTATCTCAGCCGTCCGACATGAACCCGACATCCGACATTTAAAACCTTGGTACATACTAATTCCATATAATCTAGATACCTCTATCTTATGATTGTTAAGATCGATGTCGTCGCTATTGAGCTCAGAAGCCTGACTCTTTAGTCACTGTTTTCTCAGATTTGCACCACCAAGGACACAAGGGGAACTCGCCATAGTTCTTCTCCCTAATCACTCACAAAAGGTGAAGAGATCACACAAAGGGATGGACGGGAAAAGCTCACAGAAGGGGAGAGGATCGCACAAAGCAGAGAAGCACAAAGCTCGGTTTCTTCTTCACCGTCACTCCTCTCACTTTTTTCCTTTTTCCTTTCAACTCTCTCTGTCATTTTATCAAGGGGGCAGCCGACAAGAGAGATAGCCTAGGGTATGAGGGAAAGGTGGGAGCAGACCTACAGGGATAGGAGATGGGACTAAAGAGTTGTGGGGTACTGGCTTTTTAGCAAATGGGCCAGCAAAGCAAAGGACGATGAGCCAACTAATAGCAACAATCTCCACCTTAGACCCAAAGTGGTGCACTGAGAAAAATACGAAACTGCAGGACTCATCATCGCCAAACCATTACCTGTATGATCACAAAAAAGATACAAGCAATGGAAGAGAATACACTAAGTAAGCTTAGATCACAAAGATCGGGGTAAGATCACCAAGCATGCCAAGTCCACAAAGGACCGAACTCTACCAAACGGTCATCGAGTTCAAAGGGAAAAAAAATCACAAAGCTACTAACAAGCACAAAGCAAGTTAATAGGCCACAAAGGCAACACATAAAGCAAAGGAAAATTACCCAAAGTCAAAATTCAAGAATCTTTGACACGAGATAATTTTTTCAGCATGCAAACACTTAGTACCCATGTTAGCCGAATTAAATTCTGAGGGAATTTTCTCTAACTTGACAACACAATTTTCAACTATATTCCCAATGTAATAAAATCTAACATCAATATGTTTAGTTCTATCATGAAAAATAGGATTTTTGCAAAGTTGAATAGCAGATTAACTATCAGAAAATACAATCACATTTTTATCAAGAAAACCAATTTCAGATATAAGGCCCCTAAGCGAAATAGCTTTTTAAAAGCTTCAGTGATAGCAACATACTCAGATTCAGTAGTAGATAAAGCAACAATGAGTTGTAGTTGAGATTTCTAACTTATGCAAGAGTCACACAAAGTAAACACATAGGAAGTGGTAGGTTTTCTATTATCCCTATCATTTGCATAATTAAAATATACATAGCCAACTAGTTTAACACCTTCAGAACACTTAGAGAAGGTTAATCCTATATCCACAAAGGATTTTAAATATCTTAAAAGCCATTTCAAGGTATTCCAATGAGACATACCAAGATTTGACATATATCTACTCAAGCAACTAACCGCATATGCAATGTCAGGCCTAGTACTAACCATAAGATACATGATCGATCCTATAGCATTCGAATATGGCACCTTCTTCATATCATTTATTTGTTTTAATCTTGGGGGTCTGATCCTTACTTAACACAAAATGGGAAGCAAGAGACACATTCACAGATTTGGCATCAGACATAGCGAATTTACTCAAAAGTTTTTCGACATATGAACTTTGGTTTAAAACTAGAGTAGATTTATTTTTGTCCCTAATAATATTCATGCCTAGGATTCTTTTAGCATCGCCTAAGTCTTTCATGTTAAAATTTTTACAAAGACATTTTTGAACATGCTCAATAGACTTCAAATAAGGACTAACAATCAACATGTCATCCACATAAATTAAAAGAAATACAGGCACAAAGTCTATATTCTTATAATACAGGTAATGATCAGCAGAACTCTTTTTAAACTTTAAAGAGTGCATGCATTTATTAAATCTAATATTCCATTGCCTAGATGATTGTTTTAAACCATACAAAGCTTTTTTTAACAAACACACATGATCAAGCAATTTAGGGTCCACAAAGCCTTCAGATTGGTGCATATAAAGATTTTTATCAAGATCACCATGCAAGAAAGCAGTAATTACATCCATTTGTTTTAATAAAATAAGCAACTAAAGCAAGCATAATTCTAACAATAGTGAATTTGACAACAGGAGTAAAAATTTTTAATATAATCAATTCCCTCCTTTTGAGTAAATCCCTTAGCTACTAACCTAGCCTTAAACCTAATACTTTCAGATTCTTGTTTCACCTTAAACAGCCACTTACAGTCCACTACAGAACAACTAGCAGGTTTAGGAATAAGTTTCCATGTTTGGTTAATTCTTAGGGATTCCTTCTCACTTTTCATAGCACTAATCCATTCTTCAGAATATTTTGACCTTAATGCTTCTCTATAAGTCTTAGGTTCATTGCACTCAAGGGATTCAAACACATTAAAGGAAAACTCAGACATATTACAATCAGTCAAATTACAATCTCTATACCTTTCAGGTTTCCTAATGGTTCTTTTATTTCTATCCCTAGTGAGTTGGTAATCATTCAAATCATGTATGTTATCTATTTCCTGCATATCATGCTCCACCTCATTAGAAATAATCTCATCTTGATTTTCAATAATTATATCATTCAATTTTTCTTCAGGAGGTGATTCAGGTTGATTAATAATAGGCATTTGCTCCACCTCATTTGAAGCATCATTTTTAGAAATAGGGACAGGTAAAGGAAAATAAGGAAATTCATTTTCATTAAAAACAACATCTCTACTTATCACTATCTTAAACCCCGGTTCACTTTTATTCCAAAACCTATAACTTTTTACCCCTTCAGGGTATCCTAAGAAAATACATTTCTTAGATCTAGGTTCTAACTTATCAATCCTTTGATGCACATAGCCAGCACATGCGAAAATTCTCAAATTATTTAAATCAAGAGATTTGCCCGTGAACACAAGTTCAGGGTATTTCCCTCCTAAGGGAACAAAAGGAGACAAGCTAATTAAATAGGCCGCAGTACAAACAGCTTCTTCCCAGAACTTCTTAGAGAGCCCAGATATGGCTAACATAGCCCTCACCCTCTCTAAGAGAGTTCTATTCATCCTTTCAGCAACCCCATTTTGCTGGGGTGTGTAGGAAACAAATTTATATCTTTTAATACCCCAAGTAGTACACAAATCATTCAATTATTTGTTACAAAACTCAAGACCATTGTCTGTCCTAAGAGTTTTAATTTTCTTTCCCGTTTGGTTTTCAACCATAATTTCCCAGTTTTTAAATTTATCAAAAACTTCAGATTTTTGTTTCATGAGTAAAACCCAAACTTTCCTAGAATAATCATCAATTATGGAAAGAAAATATTGGTTCCCTCCATGCGTAGGCACACTACAAGGACCCCACACATCAGCATGCAAATATTCAAGTACATCAGTACACTTAGACTGATTAGAAAAGAAGAAATAGTAAAACTAACCTTATGTTGTTTTTCTAGCACACAAGATTCACAGAAAAGGATGGGGGATATTTTATCACTACCAAATTGACCTTCTTTATGCAAAATTTCTAATCCTTTATTACTCATGTGACCAAATTTATTATGCCATAAAACAGATTTATCACCTATCACAGAGTTAACAGAATCAAGCACAGGTTCAGCATGACAAACATACAAGTTATTTTGTTTTTTAACAGTAAAAATAACACGAGGAACCTTTCAGAATTTTCATAACCCCTTTACCTCATTTTTCCTCCAAACCATCATTTTCTAGAGATGCACAAGAAATCAAGTTATAACGTAAATCAGGAATATGCCTAACATCATTCAAAGTAAACACAGAACCAGAAGAAAACCTAAGGCATACATCACCAGTTCCTAAAACATTGTATTTCTTTTCATTTGCCATTGACACAATGTCATTCTCTATTTTCTTATAGTTTAAAAATATGTTTTTAAAAGGAGACATATGAAAAGTACAACCAGAGTCTACTTACCAATCTGATTTACACAAAGAATCAGATAACACAGAGTTCAAATATGCATAATCACAGATTATTAATCATGAAAATTTTACCCATTTTACCTTCATAGACAGCCATATTAGCATGATCATTTTGCTGATTTTTCTTAGGCTTAGGATAATCTTTAATAAAGTGACCAGTTTCATGACAATCATAGCATTTTTTAACTTTAAACCTAGACTTAGATCTACCCCTTTCATTTTTGAATTTTTTTCTACTTGATTCACCATTACTAGCATTCTTTTGGTTATTAGACCTATTCTGAGGCCTACCCCTCATATGCATAACCTCACCAGAATTTTTATTTCCCCCAGAATGTTTTAAATCTAATTCCTTACTCTAACACCATTGACCATAATGTCAAGGGTAACCTCATCTCTACCATTTTAATAGTAGATTTCACATCACTATATGAGTCAGGAATAGCATTTAGAAGGGTAATAGGAGTATAGTCGTCTATATGTTTATCATCAGTTAACTTAATATTTGAAATTAGTTTTGTGAAAATATCTAGGTTCTCCTCAACATAGTTTTAAATATCGGCCGATAATCCAATATTATCGCGGAGTTATCGGATTTGAGAGTTTTTCGTTAGGATAAGCAGGATTTTTAATCGGTTATCATTTTTTGAGGTTTATCAGCGAGTTATCGGCGATAAAGACACTTATCGACCGATAAGTAGGCTCTAAATATCGGCTTTATCGGCCGATAAGTAGGATTTGAGAGATTTTACTTTCTTTTGAATTTGCTCTTTGAATGTTTATAAATTATGAGCTATTTGTTGCTTTTGGAACTTGGTTGATTGGTGATTAGCTAATGTTTGTTTATGAATATTGATAAATGGCTCATAACTACTAAATATCAACTTGGTAAGTTAGTTATGAATCTCATGATTAAACAATAATTATGTAGATGTGTAGATGGTTCTTCATTCTTGATGTTATCTTATTATTTGCTTGTTTATTATTCCATTTTGACTAACATTATATTTTTTTTCAAGCTTATGTTTGTTTATTATTTGCTAGTATATTACTCCGATAAATAATACTTATCCCCGATATATTCCCGATTTCCGCTATCCGATAAGGATTTTGACCGTCCGATAAATCTCCGATAACTGATATTTAAAACATTGCTCCTCAATGTCCTTAGACATATCCAATCTGAATTTGAAAAAAATTTCAAGCAAAAAAATTTTACTGGGCAAAAAGGTTTCAGTATAGACTTCTTCAAGTTTATCCCAAAGGGTTTTAGTAGATTCTAAAATTCTAACATTTCTAAGCACAAAATCAGATAAGTTCAAATAAATTATGGAACAAGCATTTTCGTTCATTTCAGCCCTTTTTTCTTCAGTGTCAAAAGTCAAATAAGTCTGACCAACAGCCCTAAATGACTTCTGTTATATTAAAATGCATTTTATTTTTTATTTCCAAATGCTAAAATTAGGATTTTCCATTGAACGGAACCATACCATATTGAACCATACCATATTGATTAGCAGCAGACATTCTTCACACAGAAAAACAAACAGTAACTAGTACGAACAAATCTGATTTCGGTAATTATCCGGCTTGAAAACGTGTGAAGCAACTAGCACGAACAAATGAGAAGAACGATGAACACAAAGTTCTTGTTTCAATCTCTTTGTTCTTTCACACGAGCACAAACAATAACAGAAAAATTTTAGAAAAAAATAAAATGCAAATATAGCTGACAAAATTTCAAATTTTATCAGGCTCAAGGTGTGCGAGGCAACTAGCACGAACAAAATTGGAATAATGATAAGCACGAAGCTCGGGTTCAAACCCTTTGTTCTTTTGCACGAGCACAAACCAATTTCAATTTAAGCAATTAAACGCAGTGAAATAAAACCAGAGATTAACCGTAGTGGAAATGGGAAAATTGATATAGCATCAAACAAAGGGGTGATGCAGACGAGATCAAACAAAGAAGTCACAGGAATAGTTTTCCCTCCCCTTAACTGAGCGAAATCCTAGGAGAGGGTTTCAACCTTACCTACTCGCTCGGCAGTTCGGCAGGGGTCCAGCGGCTATCGGTGGCGGTTTGAACGGCGACGACTTAACGAGTCTCTGATACCTCTGATACCACTGTTAAGATCGATGTCGTCGTTGTTGAGCTCAAAAGCCTGACTCTTCAGTCACAGTTTTCTCAGATTTGCACCACCAAGGACACAAGTGGAACTCGCCACAGTTCTTCTCGTCAATCACTCACAAAGGGTGAAGGGATCGCACAAAGCGATGGACGGGAAAAGCTCACAGAAGGGGATAGGATCGCACAAAGCAGAGAAGCACAAAGCTCGGGTTCTTCTTCACCATCACTCTTCTCACTTTTTCCCTTTTTCTTTCAACTCTCTCTCTGTCATTTTATCAAGGAGGCAACCGACAAGAGAGATGAGCTAGGGTATGAGGGAAAAGGTGGGAGCAGGCCTACAGGGATGGGAGATGAGACTAAAGAGTTGTGGGGCACTGGCTTTTTAGCAAATGGGCCAGCAAAGCAAAGGACGATGGGCCAACTAATAGCAACAATGATTATCCCGGTGGTAATCATAATCAGAGGTTTGTCATGTTCTTAAGGTTTCGCTCACCTAACTTTGAGAGAGGCACAACCTGACATCCATGATGAAGAGTAGACAAATCAATCTACTACAGTAGTGAAATGTGCTTTTTATCTATTCATTCTCAGAGCGGAGATGGTATGTCAGAGATTTATGACAAAATATGCTTACAATAGATGAAACCATGACAATTGATTCAAATGCAGCTCTATGGTCATCTTTCCTGCCATTATCACATTGCACGCTGAAATTTATATTAGTTCCGAGCAACGGCAACAACCCAACAATTGCATTTCAAGAGAGAGGTGCTCGATCTTCTCTTTTACATTTGGTAGGTCATGGTGTGAATGATTTTCCAAGAAAAATGACAAATATTGAGAAAGGTTTTCATTTCAGTAAGTTCAGAATTAAGATCCAGATGAGTTTGGTTATGTCATCTTGAAAGTCAATCAAATTATCTCATTAACATAACTAATGACTCCATAAAAATACAAATATAAGTTTGTTCTTTGAGGTATAAATTGTTCAAGTCCTTAAGCCATGCCTTGACATCTAGGTTACCCGGACACTTCACTATGGATGCCATATTTGTGTCGAATACAGGTCAGACACGGATTCACAGTAAACACGCCATGGACACGTGTGGTTCAAAACAAAATCTGATTTCCCCATTACTTATAACCCTAAACTAGTTTCTTTGGTATATCGAGCTCAAAAACGATAGCTAATTGAACCCAAAAACCAAAACCATTACTTAAAGATTTGAAAAATACTCATCGCACTTCATGCAATCAAAACTGAACTTTTGTTGTCAAACCTTAATTCTTAGTTTGATTTAACGTGATTCTTAATTCTTATAGATAGTAAAAGAATGCTTCACACGCATCCATTTTATGAGCATCATGGATAGGCTTAGATTTCATCACTCTTAACTGCATAGTGAGTTATAATACAAGCATCATGCATTATGTGTTGAGTTCGTGGCATGAGATGTTAGCAGGAATGCAAGTGGAGCAGATGCAATGTGGATTTGGTGTATTTGGATTTGTTTTCTTCTAATGAAATTAGATCTAGATACAAATATTTGAATATTGAACTCAACATCATTTCCTGGTAATGATCAAATTTGGACTTAAATAGGAGATACTAAGGATAGACAGAAAAGAGGTTTGAACTTTAATCTTGTGCTGTCAATGTCATACATGGAAAATTGTACTTTCCAGGGAAATTATAACCTGTATGCACTAGGATATATCAATATGCACATACTTGGACATTTATATTAGTCTCTTATATTCTATTCAGATGCATATGTTAAGTTATTTGTACAATTACCCATATTTTCAAGGTTGAATATTGAAACAGATTTATACTGGGTTACTTATATTTCATGACTTATGCTAACCCCCCTCCTCCCAAAGGAAAAAGGAATAAACTGGACGGGGAAAAAACAAATCAATCCCAGAGAACCGGCATGCACACATGCTAACCACCACACCAACAAACAAACATGCACCCTCGTCACCAGCACCACACGTACACAAGAATAGGAAAAAAGTGAGCAGCACCAATTCTGTTTTGCATGAACATTGCGATAATTGATCTGTAAATGTATTTGTTATTTCGATATTTGACAGATAGTCCATAATGTATTGCAGACGTATCAAAGATGTGTATACCCAAAGACAAAAATATTTAAACTTGTATTAGTGAACACCCAGCACGCACACGCACACACATATGCACGGACACAAATACAGGAAAAAGAAAAACAACATCCAACAGAAAAAAGAAAAGGAGAAAGAAATACCCATCATCCACTAACCACCGTGTCAACAAACACAGACAGTCTATCAGCCCATCTCCCACCACAAATACAATGAAGAAAAAAGATGAATTTTGTTTTATTTTGCATGTGTATTTCGCCAAAGGAGATGTGCCCATATTACTACATACTTGGTACTTGGATACTCAGCTAAGGAATGGATATTCCTATGATATATTCAAAAAGTTAATAATGTATCCCACACATTAATGTACGAGGGATGTACCCTGGACTAAGAAGCTAGAGATCTATTGCATTCATAGTAGATTGACAATTCAGTTTGACCAGTAGGTGCATTTATATAATTTCTCTACTTTCTTGCTGCAAATTCTGATTGCTCTTGAAATTTTTCTTCATTACTGAGCTGTATTTTCTTTTTGATATTGTAGCCATACTAACCCACTTGCGTTGTAGACAAAAATATAAAAAAAAAAAGAACTCTCTTGTACACAATTTTATTACTGCCATATCCATGAGATATCCTCATCCTAGACTTTATAAGTTTTACGATATATGCTTTCACATGTTATTCCGCATTCTTACCGGTGCAATCTAGTTCCACTGCGATGAAAATATGTGCGAGCAACAAGTTAAATGCATGGTATTACTCAGTTTATTGGAAGGTTTACTGCAGAAGGGACATAATATTTAAGTAAGAACCTTTCTCTTATTCAACAATATTATGGGTATTTTAATTCAATATTTGATCTAAGGTATATACATATATGATGTCCCCATCACTTGCCTTTTATAAAATTATCGTGTCCCGTGTTCGTGTTTGTGTCCACGTCTGCACCCGTATCTGTGCAACCTAGCTTGGAAGGAATGGATCTGTACCTCATAATTTAATTTAGGCAAGGCTTGATTTCATGAAAAGGCAAAAAATGCGGGTTTACAATGACTTTAAACGTTGGATTGTGTAAATCAATGTTTGAAAAAACTTTTTGGAAACTCGCTTAGAAACTTCTCAAATGACAAACACTTCAAAGCTCAAGAGTGAAGCTATTTATCCCTTGAAGCTTACGCCTCATCTCTTATAGCATTATTGAAGTGTGCTTCATGCTTCATAACAGTGCTTCTCTTTTTACAAGCACTCTGGACAAGATAGGAAGATGTAAGAAGATCTTTTTACTAACATTAAAGTGCCCTTATGTATCTTCAATATGACCATATGACTATAAATAAGATATATATTATGCATGTAGCTTATGTGATTTGTATTTATACTTCACATGTTTAGTTCTTATTAGTAATCAAGACATGAATATATCTATTTGTAAATTATTACACCACTATATCTTATATGTTCATGATTTTTACAAATTTTAAAATTAAAATCCCTAAAGTTACGAGGCTTACTCCTCACGCTTTGAAGCTTACGCCTCGCTTTATTAAATGGTCTTACCCTTCGCCTTGCGCTTCCGCTTTTTAAAACATTGATTGCAAGTGAGCTGTAAGCTTATGTTAGAACTTTTGTTTTGTTAACTTCTTAATGATGAAAGATAGGGGCAGTTGATTTTCCTTTATGCTTAAAGTAAAAATATGGTATCCAATTGGATACCATAGACATCAGAATAAGAATATAATTAAAAGTTTATCTTTTTTACATCCCTATATAAATGGGCATCCACATAAAATAGATGTAAAAGAAATAAGGAGATTATGAAGTTTAAAGTCAGGTGAGAAAATGTACCTAGTTGGATAAATAAGCATGCATCACAATTTGCATGGAGAAACAGAAAGTTCCACGCATCCCAGGTTGACTTACTGGAGTGAGACCGAGGGGCCTTGCAACGTGTTGGTACTTGGTAAGTTGTCTTGGCTATTCTTAAGCTATCTTCTTCTCATGCAATGCACTTAACAATCAAAACTATGTCCAAAGATATCAGCATGCTTGTTCCATGCCAAATATCAGAGTAAGATGCATTCAGCAATACGATTATCAGGCAAGAGGCGTCAAGAATACACATCCTGTGCCATAAGCAAAGAATTTCGTACTTAATAATTCCTTCTATGTACATGTTTACTTAGATGTTTATGTTATTCTGACATCAGAGAATCCTTATGCAGTGAATGGAACCGTTCACACATGAAAGGCTGAGGGAAATAAAACCAGAAACATGCGGCAAAATATCCTATGCTTTTCTGAGATATCTGAACTTTATTTTAATAACGAATTAGGGAAAGTGTACCAAAAACATCCAGTTAGAAAAGAAAAATCTTAATTTGTATTTTTTATTCTTTCTTAGAATCAAATATAACCTTGTAATGAAATTGATTCATACATCAATATATTTCTCAAATAAAACATACCCATTCAGTTTATATTTTAGGAGATTCCACTTATGTAAGAGGAATGATGTAGTCCAAGCACGCAAGTGTGTAAATTTGGTTTGCCAGAAAACATCAGAAAAGCATTAATTAACTCGAAGAGCAAATTAAGAATATATAGGGAAAAAATTATAGCTTCCTACCAGATATGACCACTGATCTTGGAGAAGAATAAACCAGGAGAAGCATGTAACCAGACAATTGCATCGCCGTCATAAAACGAAATCAGTATGAGAGGACATTCGACTTTCAGCCAACACGTCTTAAAATGTAAAAATTAGTATGAAAATAATGATGGGCTATCACAGTTGAATCATATTCGAATAAACTGAGACTATTCTCATGTGCTGCTGAAAGGATTTGCTTTTATTGTTGATATAGCCTATTATCATATGGTTGTGTAAATAAATAAATCTCTTGCATATAGGCATCCTTGTTGGCTGTCCTAACCAATCATTTCCGAGCAGTTACCCCTCAAAATGGGTACGACAATGCGACTTTGAGGAAGATACACAAAAGCAATGATTGTACAACTTGACGCCAAATTATTGACCAAGAAAAAATTGGCAAGAGATGTGATATACAGAATGTGAGTAGCCTAAATTAAACTCTCCAAGATTTATCAATTCTAGATAAAGAAAGCATTATGAGATCAGATTTCAACATTCATAAAGTAAATAGAAAATCCTATATATTAATCTAATATTCTGATGGAAAACTTTGCACAAATAAGAATATTATGGTACCAAAAGAGGGAAAAATTACCACAAGAGGAAAAAAATTGTCAGCAGAAAAGTATCTCATGGAACTTCTAGGTATATGGGCATGTTAAGGTTGATTCAAAGCATTTAGTCTATCGCCTCAATGTCTTGATTGGATTTAAATCTAAACCTAAATTTTATTAACATTAGCTAATTATAAACTTAGTTAACTTAACCTTGAAACCTAATCTTCATCCAAAAACGCAATCATTCAGGATAATGCTCAATAACTGCAAACAAATATGTGAGTAAAGCGGAAAAAAAAAAACTAAATCATATAAAAATCATAAATTTACCAAACTGATTGAAGATCTTGAAATTTTTCGACATTTTCGCAACGATTTTTAAAGAAAACATTTTCGCAACGATTTTTAAAGAAAAATGAAGTGGAGAATACCTAGAATCTTCTGTTCGCAGTAAGAGAAAGAAGAGAGAGAATTCTCAAGTTTAATTCAAGAATTTGCAGAACTTCTTCTTTCTGAGGTTCCCCTCAAAAGACGATGAGGCTTTCGAGCAGAGAAGGACATGTTGGAGTTTCGCGCCTCCGAGTCAAAAATGGTGGGGTCAGCCTGGCTTCCTTTTCATTTGTTGGAGTCTACTACGGAAGGGAAGGAGATGAAAATGGAAAGGAAATACCGCGAATGAGAGGAAAAAGATAAAATATTATTTGAAAGAACTTTTTTTAGGAGTTCTAATAAAAAAAAGGGAGTGAACTGGATACATATAAAATTATATAAATATTTTTATATGTTATTAAAATATTTTATTAATTAGGAAATTATAAAGGTAAAATTTACTTTAAAGAACAAATTCTTAAAAACGATCTCTTTCCATATTTAATCCCAAAAAAAGACCTATTTTCACAATATTTTCAAAAACCGACTTAGTTTTAGCCTTGGCGTTGAAACCATATCAATCTTTGTGAAAAAACTTCTGAAACTTCACGGGAGTTCTCCCGTCAAGTTTCATAGTTCAAAAAAAGTTTTTTTAACTATGAAACTTCACAGGACTTGAACTCTCGTGAAGTTTAGCAGCTTTACTAAACTTCAGAGGAGTTAAGTTTCGGAAGTTTTTTCACAAAAATCGAACTAGTTTCAGCACCAAGATTGAAACCTAATCAGTTTTTGAAAATATTATGTAAATGGGTCTGATTTTGGGATTAAATGTCCATATGGGATGGTTTTTAAAATTTGTCCTTGTAAAAATTTACACTTATTTTCTTTACTTTATCTACATGCCCGATTTGGGGGAATGAACATCTCACCAAATTTCACTTTTCTTCCATCTTTTAATCTCTCAAAAAAACTCTCACACAAAGGTTTTATTAAATCTCATCTTCCCTTTCATCCTCTAACCCCCCCCCCCCCCCCCGTCCAAACACAATTTTGGTTACACTGGTAAACGGAATTTTTCTGAAATTTTCAAAAATTAGGAGTTAAATGTCAATATGATAGGCTTAAATGGCATAATTGCCACAATGTTCTATCCATATCTAATAGGGCTAAATACAATCATTTAATTTAACTCTCAAATAATAAATTTCAAACTTCAGATTTTCATCTCATGAACTTTAAGAAATATCAAAATAAACTAAATTATTAAAAAGAAAAATCCATCTTTCCTATGTTAGTTTCCTTCAAATTTTAAACATTTTTCTTCCTAAAACGATTCAAGAAAAAAATCATTTTCTTTTCATTTTTATAAAATTTAAATTTAAAACTAATTTCGTCTCATGGACTTCAAAAAAAAAGAAATGTGAAAATTATTATTTTTTAATAATTTAATCTCTTCTCGTGACTAAATTAAATTATTTCTAAATTTATTTCTAAAAAGTTGGGTTCTCCGGTTGTTCCTACGACGATCAAATCAGTTTATGAACTTGATCGGGAAAATATGAAATAATGGAGAAGGTTTCAAAGTTGTGTGAAAAAACCAGAGAGTTACATTGAACTGCATGGCTTCCTTTTATAGAAGAACAGGAGGGCGGATAGGTAACTTGAGCCGAGTCTATGCAAGCAGCTAACTCGGTAGATAGCTAGTAGGTTTCGGCCGCTGGCAAATTAAGATGGATCATCCAAGTGGTTAGTGCAAAGCGACAGCAGCTGCTTGGTGCTGACTAGGTCTGATGAGTTATAAAGATTATGGGGACGAGAGCAATAATGGCTTTTGACCGTGCATTTAATGTGATGATGGTTGGGTGTTCGTGGGAGATTTAAGGATGAGGGCCTTTCGACTCGGCTTGACGAGAAGGGATCGATGAGTCCGTCAGGCGAGAAGGGACACCTATCTCGGCCTAGCGAAAAGGGACTCCCGTCTCGGCCTGGTGAGAAGGGACATCTGTCTTGGTCTGGCGAGAAGATACGTCTTGTTTGGCCTGTCTAGGTTGGCTTGGGATGCAGTCTGCTTGAGACGTATCAGCAAGTTGAAGATTGATCAACGCTTATTTCTATGGCACAACAAAATGCATTGTGTTTTCAGTTTCGTTAAAGTCCTCGTGATGAAATTCTCTACCTTGAAAATGATTAAGAGATAAATTAAATGCATCATTTAATTATAATGGGAATGAGTAAAAGGTGGTGGCATTTATGGTGTTTAAGTAGGGGTGCACTCGGTCCGGATACGGCTCGGATATGATGTTTACCATATTCATATCGGCTTATCCATCTCGGATACGGATACAGATACAGATATACCTCGGTAAGGAAAATTTATAACCATATCTGGTAAAATCGGATACCATTACGGATATACATGCGGATATATGAGCGGATATGCATGCGGATACAAAACGGATATAAGAAAACTAGATAGTATGGAGAAAAACATAGTTCATGTGATACAAAAGAGTTCGTTAATATGTTCATTATAATTAAAAAGTTAAGATTAGACATCCTGATCATCAAAATTAATCACAAATCCATAATCTAAGAATCGAAACTATCGTAAGAGTATGACTAATATGTATTCGGATATTTCGGATACGGATACGGATATTTCACTACAAAACCATATCCGTAACCATATCCTATCGGTTATAGATTTGAGTAACCATATCCGTATTCTAACGGATATGGTTACGGATATTTCCTCGGATACGGATACGGTTTAGCACCCCTACGTTTAAGCCATCATAATGGCATTTCATAGGATGATCTAAATATAGTGTATTTTTTTTCATATTAACGTGTGCCCTTGGGCACCCGTTAGAAAAACCCAAATCTAAAATATAGAAAGAGAATGACTTTGAAAATTGAATTCACGTGAGTAATAACATAGCACGAGGAGGACTTTGAAAATAATAATTTACATACTTTACCTAACTAGCAATTAATATGATTTAAGGATTAATTCAAAAAAAAAGTTATGATAAGGGTACATATAAGATACTTATTATAGCATGTTGGCAACTTTGGATTATAATCCATGTGAATTATATCAAAGTGTTTGATAAAATTAGTGGATTATAATTATTTTTTAATAGTAGAGTTTTTGGCAATTTGGCTAGGTTATATAATCCATTCTTGTAGTAAAAATTATCAAAAAGCACATGGCTTATAATCTAGAACAAAAGTCATGGGTTGGAATTTTGTGAAGCTGAAGGTGATATGTGTCTCTTACTTGGCCAAACATTGTTACTTATAGTTCAACAAAAAAATAAGCTAATGTGTCGTAGCTTATTTTTTGATGGCTTATAAGTCAAAATAAACTATTTACCAAACACGTCAAAGTGGCTTATAAGCTCAAAAATAGCTTATAAGACACCCTAGCCACTTGCCAAACATACTCTAAGAGCAAATGTGCACATAATGACGAGGAATACTATTGCAGTTCCTACTAAGAGCTGGGCCTGAAGAAATGGCGAACGCGACGAAGAACAATTCAGAAAATCATAGGAAAAACTACCAGGATGTTTGCCGGTCGACCGCGAGTCAGCAGCGGTCGACCGGAAAAGTGCACGAAGTCCAGATGCGTTCTGGAGCTGAAGACGGTCGATCGCAGAGACCCTGTAATCAATTTTGGTCTCGAGAATCGATTCGGTCAACCGCCACGGTCGACTGTGAGTACCATGTAGGTTTTTTGTGTTCTGTCGTGGGGTGTGCGGTCGACCGTCGCGGTCGACCGTGTAGTGGTTATTTTCTGGGTTATAGGTTTTGACCCGGTTTGTTTCTGAGTTGATATATAAGCCTAATCCTAATTAATTAGGGTTAAGTAAGGAAGTTTTGAGCAGTCTTTGAGAGGGGATTGTTGCATCCAATTGTGGGAGATTTGTGAGAGATATAGAGGCTTTGTTTTATGGTTTATTTGAGAGATTTGTAACCCTATTTGTATTCTCTTGATTTCTAATAGTAAGAACTTCCCCTTCCTTGCCCTGTGGACGTAGGCAACTTGCCGAACCACGTAAAATTCATTTGTCTTGTTGTGGTATTGTGTTTGTCTTATTGGTTGTGATTTATTTCTTTCTTGTTCGTATGATTTCAAGCTTCCGTCGCGCACAACAAGTGGTATCAGAGCTTCAGGTTTGGCTTGAGGCTTGTTCAAAGGATTCAGTGAAAGATTCCTATTTGAAGAGTTAGATCAACAATATGGAAGAAGCAAGCACATCAGGTTTGCCTCTTACGAAGGCGATACAGAGTCTAAGCATCAATAATACGAAGATTGATATTCCAAAGTTCGACGACAAGATCAACTTTGGTTTGTAGAGGTGCTAGGTGATGGATACTTTGGATGCACAGAATTTGGAGGAGACTCTTGAGTTACAAGAGAAACTCACTGATATGGAGGACAAGGTTTGGAAGAAGATGAATATATAGTAGGACTTGTGGAGTTATTCGGTCATGCTTGATGCCTGATCTTATTTATGACATGATGAACAAAACGTCGGCGAAGAGAATATGGGAAACACTCAATGAGAAGTATCTTACGAAGAGCATTGAGAATCGACTTTACTTGAAGAAGAGGTTTTACCAGTTCAAGATGAAAAGAGGAGTTTCCATTAGAGAGCATGTAAATAATTTCATGAAGCTACTTTCATATATGGCTAATGTGGACATCATGGTTGAGGATGAAAACAAGACGATGCTACTTTTGTGTTTGTTGCCCGAGGATGATTATGGTACGTTCGTTCTCACTATGATCAATGAAACAACTACTGTTAGCTATAAGGAGGTGACCTTAGCTTTGGTAAATTATGAGTTGAGGAAGAGTGATGGTGAACCCTCCGAGAAGGCATCGGGAGATGCATTAGCAGTTCGAGGCCGTACTCCAAACCATCGCCAAGACAACCGCTCAAAATCGAAGAATAGAGGTGCCTATAAGGGTATTGGTAGAAATCAATGTTGGTATTGTAAAGAAGAAGGACATTGGAAGATTGACTGTCCAAAGTGGAAAGAAAACATCGGGAAGAATAAGGGGAAAGCTGTACAAGCTTCAGAAGTAAATATTGCAAAAGTTGTTGATGAACATTCAGAGTCAGATTCTTCGGGCTATTCATGCCCTGCACTACTGTCGGTTTGCTATGCC
This sequence comes from Asparagus kiusianus, assembly GCA_022839385.1. Lineage (NCBI taxonomy): Eukaryota > Viridiplantae > Streptophyta > Magnoliopsida > Asparagales > Asparagaceae > Asparagus > Asparagus kiusianus. The sequence continues at coordinate 39,412 of BQKN01000074.1, read as the reverse complement.
GACTCCACGGAGTGGATAATGGATTCAAGAGCCACATATCACATTTGTCCTAGGAGGGATTGGTTCTTTAGTTTTGAGGAGCTGGAAAGAGAGGATGTCGTGCTTATGGGTAATGACCATGTATGCCCTATTGGTGGTATTGGTTCAGTCCGGATCAGGATGCATGACGGTGTGGTGAGGGAGTTGAAAGAAGTGAGGTTCGTGCCGTAGTTGACAAATAATATCATTTCTCTTGGTACTTTAGAGGTAGCTGGATATAGAGTGATCTTAGAGGATGCTACAGTGAAGGTCACAAAGGGTTCTATGGTGGTGATGCGAGGTGTCAAGGAAAACAATCTATACTACTTGAAAGGCAAGATAGTTACAGGGGGTCTAGCAGCTTCTATGACTACAGAGGATGACACTACCACATTATGACACATGAGATTAGGACACATAGGTGATAAGTCCTTGCAATCATTGGCAAAACATGGGCTATTGAAAGGTGCTAAGACCTGCAAGATGGAGAGCATTGTGTAATTGGGAAGAAGACTAGAGTGAAGTTTGGCACTGCTATTCACAACATCCAAGGTATATTGGATTACATTCATATAGATATTTGGGGCCCTTCCAAGAACATATTACTTGGTGGGGCCAACTATTTTATCACTTTCATTGATGACTATTTTAGGAGAAATTGAGTATACCATATGAAGCATAAACATGAGGTCCTAGATATTTTTGTGGAGTGAAAAAAGAAAGTGAAGTTGCAGACAAGTAGAAAGTTGAAGACTCTATGTTCAGATAATGATGGAGAGTATAACAGTGATCCGTTTCTGTAGTTTTGCCAGGATCACGGTATTAGACAACACTTCATAGTTCGAAAGATACCGCAACAGAACAGGATGGCTGAGAGATTGAACCGTACCTTGCTGGAGAAGGTACGATATATTATGACGCAGAGTGGATTGCCTAGATCCTTTTGGGATGAGGCATTAGTTTATGCGAGTCATCTCGTTAATAAGTTATCGTGCACTATGATACAGGAGAAGACTCCTTTAGAACGTTGGTCTAGTTCGGTAGCTAGTGACTATGAGTCTCTTCGGATATTTGGGTGTCCTATTTATTATCATGTTAGTGATGGTGAATTGAATCTGAGGGAGAGAAAGGTAGTCTTTGTGGGATTTAGAGATGGAGTTAAATGCTTTAAGTTATGGGATCCACAGGATAAGAAGATAGTTATTAGTATGGATATCATATTTGATGAGGCGTACATGATGAGGCCTCAAGTTCCTCAGTAGGTGGAGGAAGATTAGATTCGAGAGATATCACAGTAGGTGGAGGATGATATGATTCCACCCACTCCAGATAGCATTGTATCCATTGAGGCTCCTACAGAGGTGACACTGGGAGGAGATGAAATGACAGCTGGGCAGATAGAAGATACAGTGGATTGTGAGACTCAGAAGCAGGGTCATGTTTAGGAGTCTATTATAGCGAATAGACCTAGAAGGGTGATTCATCGGCCAGCTAGGTATAATAATGTCATAGTTGCATATGCATTATCAGTGGAGGTCGTTGATGATATAGTTCCATCCATATTTAGGGAGGCAGAGTCTAGCCCCGATTCGATTAGGTGGAAGAAAGCTATGGAGGAGGAGATACAGTCTCTTCAGAAGAACAACACTTGGAAACTTGCATGGCTACCTAGGGGGAAGAAAGCTATTGGTTACAAGTGGGTATATATGAAAAAAGAGGGATCTTCTATTGGGGATATTAGGTACAAGCCAGATTGGTTGCCAAGGGATATGCACAACTTGAGGGCATTGATTACAACGTGATATTTTTACCCGTTGTGAAGCATTTGTCGATTCAGATTTTATTAGCATTGGTGGCACAACTGGATTTAGATTTGGTCTAGATGGATGTGAATACAACCTTTCTACATGGTGATTTAAATGAGGAGATCTACATAACACAACCATTAGGATTCAAAACTGTAGGAAAGAAAGATTTGGTTTGCAAGCTGAAGAAGTCTCTTTATGGATTGAAGCAATCATCGTGGTAGTGGTACAAGAGATTCGACAGCTTTATGATTGTCCATGGGTACACGAGGAGCCCATATGACCCATGTGTTTACATGCACAAGCCACAGGATGGTCAGAATATATATTTGCTTTTATATGTTGATGATATGCTTATTGCTTCTAGGAATTCTTCAGCTATTCAAAAGTTGAAAGAGGAGCTGTCATTCGAGTTTGAGATGAAGGATCTTTGAGAAGCAAAGAAGATATTGGGTATGGAGATCGAGAGAGATAGGATGAAGGAGAGATTGAAGCATACACAGAGGAGTTATTTTCAGAAGATATTGAAGAAATTCAGCTTTGATGGTAATGCAAAAACAGTCGGTACTTCATTGGCTCCCCACTTCAAGCTTTCAGCTAATATGTTATATGTTTCAGTTGAGGACAGAGATTACATGTCAAAGGTAGCTTGATGTATGTGATGGTGTGTACGAGGCCAGATTTTTCACAGGCCGTCAGCATGGTATTAAGGTACATGCATGACCCCGGGAAGGGTCATTGGGAGGCCGTAAAGTGGATTCTACGGTATATTAAAGGTACCGTGGATGTTGGATTGATTTTCTAGAAGAGTGAGAAGAATGAGTAGGATTATATTGGTTACATGGATTCAGACTATGCGTGGGAACTTAACAAGCGTCGATCTACTTTAGGATATATGTTTACATTGGCAGAAGCACCGGTTTGTTAGAGATGTACACTTTAGTCTACAGTAGCTCTCTTTACTACAAATGTGGAGTATATAGCAGTGACTGAAGCTGTTAAGGAGGCTTTGTGGTTACGTGAACTATTGGAGGACTTAGGGATTGCACAGGAGACCCTTGGGGTATATTGTGATAGCATGTTGGCTATCTATTTAGCAAAAAATCAAGTTTATCATGCACGCACATTGATGTCAGATTCCACTTTTTTCAGGACGTATTGGATGATGGAGACGTCATATTGGAGAAGGTCCACACGAATGACAACCCTACAGATATGTTGACCAAAGTTGTTTCAGGTTTAAAATTTAGTCATTGTTTGATTTTCAGTGTTAAGGGCCTTTGAAGGCCATTTGGGTGAACTACGTTTGGCTTGATTCCTTAAGCAAGAGGATACGTAGGCATTCTTGTTTGATGCAGCCGGTTGGATTTGTTGATTTCGATGGGGGGAGAGTATTTAAGCTCTTGTTTGGGTTCCCAACTTGTTGTGGATTGAGTCTGTTAAAGTGAGTTGTTTTCACTTCATCCTGGACACAACAAGTGGGATATTTGGATGTTTTGGTGTCGACTCAGTTGTGGTAGAAACGTTCGTCGAGGTGGAGAATTGAAGAAATGGAAAATGTGACGAAGAACGGTTCAGAAAATCACAAGAAAAACTACCAGGATGTTTGCCAGTCGATCGCGAGTCAGCAGCAGTCGACCGGAAACGTGCACGAAGTCCAGATGCGTTCTGGAGCTGAAGGCGGTCGACCACCGCGGTCAACAGCAGAGACCTTGTAATCGATTTGGGTCTCGAGAATAGATTCGGTCGATCGCCGCGGTCGACCGTGAGTACCCTGTAGGTTTTTTGTGTTTTGTCGTGGCGTGTGCGGTCGACCGTCGCTGTTGACCGCGTAGTGGTTATTTTCTGGGTTACAGGTTTTAATCCGGTTCGTTTCTGAGTTGAAATATAAGCCTAATCCTAATTAATTAGGGTTAAGTAATGATGTTTTGAGCAGTCTTTAAGAGGGCATTGTTGCATCCAATTGTGGGATATTTGTGAGAGATCTAGAGGCTTTGTTTTAAGGTTTATTTGAGAGATTTGTAATCCTATTTGTATTCTCTTGATTTCTTATAGTAAGAACTCCCCCTTCCCTTCCTCGTGGACGTAGGCAACTTGCCGAACCACGTAAAATTTATTTGTCTTGTTATGGTATTGTGTTTGGCTTATTGGTTGTGATTTATTTCTTTCTTGTTCGTGTAGTTTCAAGATTCTGCCGCGCACAACAAGGCCAACATCAGGTTCAAGGCCAATAATTTAGGTATTAAGCCTTATTAAACCTTTGGTTAATTGCAAATAGACAAATTCTCATATTAGCATTTTGGAACCTTTTGTCATTGTAGTTCGAGTTTGGTATATAGACCTATCAATGAAACTTGTGAACCCTTTTACTTTAAGGCCTTGTTTAGGTAAAGGAGAATATGGGAGAATGGAAGGTAGAGGAACTTATTCATTCCATTGGAATGTTTTTAAAAGTGATAGTGTTTCTCTTCATTTCCCTTGATTACCTTACAACCAATAGAAATTTATTCCCTCTCATATTAGGATGGAACCTAGGGAAAGTGAATTCCCTTACTTTTTTCTTCTCTCTCCGTATTTCCTTAACTTCTGTTATCCCCAATAAAACCCAAATATTTCCTAGTTTAAACTCACTAATTTCACATGTGGGTAATATCTGATAAATTTTACACAAGGTGAAAGAGCCAAAAAGATATTTTAATTTATTAAAAAAAGATCAAAAATCTAAGTAGCTTATTTTAAAAGTTGTTCCTCCAATCATATAATGCTTGTGTCTGAGATACGGTTTTGCTATATAGTTACTTTGTTGTATAAAAGGCTTGAAGCCTTACTCAATGTAGGCAGACAAGCAAGAAGCCTTTAAAGGCAAAGACTAATGTCTACCTATGACATTGATTTTCCCGGTTGGGATTGCCAATAGGAGATTCAACAATGACTACAATATTGTTGATCCTCTAGCGATGTAATTGTTTTTCAATATTGTTATATTAATTTGTTAATGATTTACTATTTTTAGCAGATATTTATCTTCAAAACTTAGCATTTTTAATTTTCCCATAAAATTTTGTACTTGGTATGTTACTTAAATAAAGTAATTGTATATCCTTCAAAAAAAATATTACAATTTCATCATGAACTAATTAGGCAAAACAATAAAAAATGTCTGTTAGTAAAATTTGGATACATGTTTGTTTAATTACTAACTAAATATTTAATATTGTTTCCTAAGACTTGATTTGATGGGAGGTATGAGAAGAGAAGGGTGAGGTATGATGAGGTGCAAGAAAGAACATACATTTTGTACTTCTTGTGGGGATTAAGAAAATCTATATAACATTTTCTTGTTTGGTTGAAGGGATGGAAAGGAAAGATGGGGTGTTAAATTAGTTAAAAGATAAATACACTTTTGTGAAGAAGAGACTGACAAGATTTGGATAATGAAAGATAAACGAGTAATTGTGCGAAAGATAAGTGGGTAATTTTCTCTCTCTTCACTTTCTAGTTTATTTTTACATTTCTCTCTCACCATTCTACTATATCTGACCTTCCCGACTCCTCTAAATTCCCCACCAAAGATGTTTTTTAGTTTGGCCTATCACTCTACCTCACTTAGCCTCCTATCAAACCAATAAGTTTGGATAGTTTTTTTTCAAATGGGGAAGGGCAGGGGGTTTGGAAGATTCAATGTTAACCATCCAAATATTGTCTTTGGATACTATTTTTAAGAGTAAAAGGAGGGGGGTGGGAGGGCTAAAACTTAGCAAATTCACTCATTTTCTTAATCCTTCTAAACAATTGGGAGGGGAGGGGTTGGGTTTTAAGCGAATTGATCATATTGTTTTCCACACTCTCTCCATAGGGTTGTCCATCCGGGCTGGGCAAAACCGGAACCCAGACCCGGGCCCGGTTGGACCGAGCCCTTTTTTTCAATTTTTTTATCTCTTTAAAATTTTAATAATACATAAAAAATTACATAAAAATTTAATAAAAACAATAATATTATAATCACTTGAAATTACATAAATTACAAATACAAAAAAATTTAAAAATAACAGATGATAAAAATAACTTCTTTATTAATAATCAGTAAATCCTTTATAAGTATAAATTTATTTTGGAATTCGTTGCATCACAATATATGAGTACATTCCAACTAGGTTAGCACCTACTCACTTATATCACTATTATTTGTAATTGTTTCCAAAATGAAAATTTTTAGCTAAGAAATAAAAATTACAAATTTGATGAATATTGGTTACTCTTTATATCTATCTGCTAGTCCTAACTTTTCAATTTTATCTTTAATACCAGCCACCCGATCGATGCCTTATGTTCTCTTCTTGTACCTCTACCAATCTTGTAAGCACATCATAGCATGTACAATATACAGATCTAACGATGTCATGTGGTCGTCGATCAAACGTCCTGCTATGCTGAAGGCGGATTCCGAAGCTACCGTAAAAACCTGCACTGTTAGTAAGTCATGAACCATAATGGAAAGTATAGGATATGAAACTGTTCCATATACTTTCCATCATTGCAAAATATCTAAATTATTATTTTGACATTTAACTAAAATTGATCAATTTCAGAACCTCTAATGATGATCCAAGTCCAGATCCACCAGTTAACTCAGCTACCATTGCATACCTATCAAAACTTACACTTTTATACCCGACTTGAGCACGAAGAAGCCGAACCTATAGACTACTGTGTAGCAACACCATATTTAGCTACATACTCATCATATAAGCTTTGAAAATAATTTCTAATAGTATTATGATGAGCAGTAGGAGTAATGGTACTACCATCATCAGTGTCTATTATCTGTCCATCATACAAGAAATGTAACAAACTTCGAAGGCTAATATCCTTCAATTGCGGATCAATAAGAACCCCAAACCAAAAATAATAGGAATAAGCCTAAAATACTTATAAATTTACTTTCCATTTGAAAAATGATACTTCCAAAATAATATACATACGATATTTATGTAGGCAATAAAAATTGCCTTTACATAAGAGAGCTCAAACCTTGCCTATTTGAGTTCACCTGCATGCTCAAAGCAAGCAAAGCTCGCCTGCATTCAAGGGACCAAGCAAAAGCTCGCCTGTTTGCTTAACTTGCCAGCACAAGTATAGTTTGCCTGCATTCAAGAGGCCAAGCTAAGCTCGCCTGTTTGTTTGGCTCGCCTGCTCGAGCCAAACCTCACCTGTTTGTTTGGCTCGCTTGCTCGAGCCAAACCTCACCTATTTGTTTGGCTCGCCTGCACGAGCCAAACTGTTGGCCTTCTTGTTTTGATGATGTTTAACAAACAATTTACCACTAATGTTGTTTGTCTAGTATTTGTATTTTCTTATTTATTATAGACAAACAACGTAGTTGGTGGTTGGATGGAATAGAGCTTCAACGATGATATCCAATGGAGGTTGGCAGAATGTCGGTGAAGCTTATACAATTCAAGTTAAAGATCAAGTTCAAGCTTCATCCGCAAGTGTACCAAGTCAAGCTAAATTGAAGATCAAGATTGCTTGGGTAATGTAGTTTTAGATTTATATTATGTGTGTTAAG
>BQKN01000074.1:0-11757 GCA_022839385.1 Asparagus kiusianus | reverse complement strand
TTATACTTGCCACATACACTTACACGAGCACAATTTCCTCATTTTACGTGCTTGTTGGGAGTTTCTGACTCCTCTGGGGTTTGCTCGCCCCAGATTCGGGAACCATTCTTTCTTCGCAGGACCGAGAGTATTTCGAGAGGCAGGCTCAGCAATAGTGATCACTGGTTGTTTTATCAGTTCTCTACTTCCCTTGAATTAGGTAGTTATATCGTTATGAGACTTGTCATGTAATAAACTTTGGTATTTCAGACTATAATGTATTGATCCTCTTTTCTACTTTGGACAGTTGAGGACATGTAAGAGAACTCTGTCTTGTTCTGATTTCTTTATCTCTCAATTTCCTTTTGTTATCTTAGTTACATGCTCTATATAATAGTTCTCGTAGGCAATATATCTGTATACAGGATGATCCAGAGGTGTGAATGTGATCGAATGATTACATTGCCGGCCGAGTCACGTCCTAAAGTATTTTATTTTGGTACCGGGGCATGACAAATATGGATGCTTAGATCTAACTGTCTAACATGATAAAAAGAGGATTTTTGATGTAAAACCTTAACCTGATGTTAGATCTACATGTTTTACTTGCTGTTTATAATAGAAACACGGTCATGATCATTAGGGAGTATAGATCTTCATTTGTAACTTGTTTTCTACGTGTAATCATGCTCAAAACCCTAATCTTATGATATAAAGAGCTTACATGTTAATTAAGTCTAATTAAACCCTGGGTTTGGGGTGTTTCTGGTTTTGTAAATGTGAATAAATGAAATTATATAAGTTTCAAGCTTAATATGCAAGCATGTTCATGTTTATTTAATCGATAACTAAGGTTTATATCTTTTTTTGACTAATGAGAAGATTAAACCTAATTATTTGAATCAAGGGTTTAAATAATCTTGGAGATGATTCTTTTGATTTATAATTACTTGTTTTGTACTGTATTAAAACATGATAAACACGTGACGGTTGCTAAGTGTTATATGTACACGGATGTGTGCATGTTTCTGCTTAGTAGTCGACTACTAAGCTAGTTTGGTCTATAGAAACTGTCTGATTACAGAGTAGTCGACTAATGTACAGTGTAGTCGATTACTAATACGGATTCATAGAGTCTGAGTAGACTCAGTGTAGTCGACTACTAAGCTTAGTAGTCGACTACTAAGGCTGTTTTGCTGAATATTGTGTTGTTTTGATTTGAGATGTGATCACGGGGTTTGAGTCGCATGATAGTACACGTATAGACATGAACATACATGAATAGTATCGTAGTACACACATGAGTATCCTAAAGGGGATTTGACAAGTGTTGAGTGATTACACTTGAGTTGGAGTAGTTTTTACACATATCGGATATCGTTAATGAGCCCAAATCAGTACTATATGAGATAGTGCATCGATATGCCAGATTTATACAGTTCATACATAGGATGGATATCGTTGATGAGCTTAGTTCAATACTATGTGGGGTAGTACGTCGATATTCCATTTGTACAGGCCATTGAGTCAATTTTTGACGTTTTGTCTAGCAGTCCGTCCGTACGAGGGTACGATGAGGCTTGTGAGCCGTCTTTCAGGATACCTATAAGGTAGACCGTTCTGCACCCATGTTATGCACTGAGATCGCGATGAGACTAATGAGCCGTGTATATTTTTTAGGATACCTATAGGGTAGTCCGTCGTGCATGATAATGCGATGAGATCAGGATCTTGCAAAAAGTTGCAAATAAGACAATTACTTGATAGCCTGAGTTTTAGTGGATGCCAAAAGTGTTTATGTCACACTGTTGCATATATATATGACCGAGATACCTTACTCTTGTAAGTACATGAGACTTATATGCTGATGTTCATTATGATGTTTTATTTTCCAGTGATGTTTCTTTCCATAGTTCGGGATTAATATTTAGATATCTACAGTTTGAGACATATGTTATATAAATGAGGGTTTTCTTGTTTAGATTATTTTGCTCGACGTACTACGTTTCGAGTTATAGATTTCTAAGTATTAATACCATTAGATACAGGAAAAATAATCTAGGTAGACTATACTTAATAGACAGAGCTTCCACTACATGTAGCAGCCCTTCTCCTGAGGACGGATGGAGGTGATCTTATTTTAGCGCTCTGACGCTCTTGTTGTTGTTCCTTTTGTTTTAAATTTCTTTTCAGGTAGTTCAGAGCATCGGAGAGTTGCAGGATGACAGAGTTATTGCATAGTCACCGTCGCATGCATTATTAGTAGAGACTCCACAGTAGAGTTTATTTCTATTCAGACATTAGAGTTTCAGTATCACATTTTGTAAAGGCTATGAGCCTTAATTAGATGTCCAGTTATTCCATGTTGAGACATTATATATCATTTCATAGATTAGATGTATTCACAGTTTTATCCACTTGAGATATGATTTTATTTATGAGATTTATCTTTCAATATCATGTCTATTATATTTATTTCCTTCTATTTGTCTGTATTGTACCTGCACTTTATTTTTTATTCCACTAGAGGATATTACTTTGATTGGTGAAACGTGCTATTGCACAGTATGGGTGCATGGCAGGTTTAACATATCTGGGTTCACCTTGGACTGCAACTATGTGTGAAAACAGGGGCGTCACAGGGTCAACTCGAGCCTAGATATTAATGTTTCCCAATCATTGACTACATCTTATACGATATACTACCCGAAGATATAAAGAAGCGAGATTCTGTTTGCAGACGCGCTCCAAGATTTTACTACGATTCGACAACAAAGGCGTTATATCGTAAGTCCTACGACGGCATGTTGCTTCAGTGTTTCTTAATGACAGAAGCCCAGGAAGTCCTTCGGGAAGCCTATGATGGTACCTGTGGTGCTCACTAACCCGGACCCAAGCTTTAGGATCGCTTGCGAAGAATGAGATACTACTGGCCCAAGATGATCAATGACGATGTCGCTTATGCCAAGCATTGTCATACATGTTAAATCCATGCTAACTACATTCGTAAACCACCTGAAGACCTGCATCCGATAGTGACTTTGTGATCATTTGAGACATGGGGGATGAACGTCATCTGACCGATATCTACACTATCAGCCAAAGGTCATCGCTCATCCTTGCGATAACTAACTATTTCTCTAAGTGGGCCAAAGTCATTCCCTTAAGAGAAGTTAAAGCCGGTGATGTGATCAAGTACATCAAACATCACATTGTCTACAGATACAACATTTTAAGATGTATCATTCATGATAACAGATCATAATTTGTTAGTCATGCACTCACTCGGTTCTGTGATAAGTTTAGAATACAGAACCTCGAGTCCATGGCTTATAATCCATCAACAAATAGACTAGCTGAGGCTTTCAACAAGATGATTGTCAAGATCTTGACCAAGCTTACATCTAACAACAAGCGCAATTAAAATGAAAAGATTGGTGAAAGCTTGTGGGAATATCATACTACGGTTCACACACCGACCAGTACCACACCTTATTCACTGATATACGGTTGCGTAGCCATACTACAACTAGAGATTCAGATTCCGTCCCTACGTGTTGCACTAGCAACAGGGATGAAGACTAAAGAAAGTCATCAATGACGTCTTGCAGAATTAGAGGCGTTAGATGAGAAGCGGCTCAAAGCTCAACAAGACATTGAGTTCTATCAAGCCCGAATATTTAAGGCTTTCGACAAGGAAGTTAAGCACATGTCTTTCAAGGAAGGAGAATTGGTTCTCACTGTTCGACGACCTATGATACTCAACTCCAAAAAGAAAAGAAAATTCTAACTCAAATGTGAAGGACCATTCGTGGTAGAGGAAATCTACTCGAATGGAGCTTATCGCCTCGTCAAACTGAATATCGACAAGATCTTGATGCATATCAATGGTAAATTCCTGAAGAAGTACTACTCATAGTCTTCCTTTAATTCTTCATACACTCCGATAAGTATACAAGTATAAACTACTTATTCATACACTCCGATAAGTATATGAGTATAAATTGCTTCTTCATACACTCCGACAAGTATACGAGGCTAAACTGCTCCTTTCCTCCAACTGGTGCACGAGGCTAAACTGCTCCTTTCCTCTGACTGGTACACGAGGCTAAATTGCTCCTTTCCTCTAACTGGTGTACGAGGCTAAACTGCTCCTTTCCTCCCACTAGTGCATGAGGCTAAACTGTTCCTTACCTCCGACTAGTATACGAGATTAAACCGCTCCCTACCTTCCACTTTGGTCAAACCTTCCTACAGTTAGGACCAAATCTAAAATCCCCTCTCGATTCATTCCAAGAACGAGAGGTCCACCAAATTGAATGATCAAACCTTTAAGCAGCTAGGATCGTTTCAAATTCTTACTTGGTCAAACCTTTAGATAGTTAGGACCAAAGCCAAATTTCCCTTATCGATTCTCTCTAATAGGACAATGGGTCCACTCCCGTTGTCATGTTAATATTACATCTCTGACAATCAACTTATCAATCCTCTTCAATATGATAGTAAGTCCTCAAAGTCATTCTAATCGTGATAATCTAATCAACTTACCAATCCTCTTTAATAGGATGGTAAGTCCTCAAAGTTACTCTAGTCGCAACAATCCTGTCATGTTAACATTAAATCTCTGATAAAATCCCTCACTAATCCTCTCTAATAGGATGATGGGTCCACAAAATAATCACGTTAACGATTACCTCTGATAGTCAACTTTGTCATTCCTACAAATGATGTCGTCTGATCAGTCGTCACACTCCTACATCCCTGAACAATCTGATCCATTCCGTGCATTCTAAAATTTTAGAACAATTAATGGGTAGTAGCCTACCATGCGACGTGCTACTATATCAATCAATCATCACACTCCTACGTCCCTGAACGATTTGATTATCCTAACACCATTATTCTCACAAATAATGTTGTTCATCGATAATGGCCTACCAAGCGATGTGCCTTATTGATTCCCGAATAGACGACCTACCAAGCGATGAGTCGTTATTCAGACCCTCTCCCGGTCGCTCGCGCGAGTGACGGGTCATTTTGGCTAAGTTGTTACACTTAAACAATACGGCATAACCTGATTACAACTTAACAATTGCAATTAACCCAACCTAATAGTTCGAACGGCTAAGGGTAGAGAAGAAATTTTAGCGTTAAGTCTAAAAGAAACTTCTTGATAACTTATCATACTGATGAGAATAGTACGACTAGCCCGATCCAAATGATAAACGGTAAAGGCAAATCAAATCTGTTGATAACTGAGGGTTTTGTTAAAAATCCTAAGTATTGGTCTACGAGGGACAAGAACAGGAGTATATGCACAAGAAGTTGGACAAAAAAGCATAACTTCATTCATAATAAGCAGATTTTTGAGACGATACATTCGTATAAAGTCATAACAATACATCCATAAAAAGTCTCAAAATTGAAACAACATCTCAAACTGAAGGAGGCAAGTTCAGCCTTGACAGCGACTAGATCCTTTGCTCGGTCAGTTCGGAGCTGCTCCTCAGCTTCCTTCTGGAGCTTGGCCTTAGAAAGAGCATCAGCAGTAGAAACAGCCGTGTATTCTCGCCGCAGCAATGGAGAGCTTATGTCTCTCTTTTAGCAGCACTGTGGACTTTGGTACTCTCGAGCTGAAAGGCCCTTAGGGTCGACTCTCCCTGGGCAGACTTGACCCCTGTACGAGTGACGACGGAGGCTTAGGTGTCCATCTTAGTCTACAAGTGACGGTGCCACCGCACCAAGTTCGCGACGATAACCTCCTGCTGTGATATCCTCTTCTCTCGAGCTTTACGCTCACGAGAAGCTTTGATCCGAGCTTCAACTATGAATGGTGCTACTTCATCACACGGGTCAAAGAACACCAGCCCTTCCAAGCATTGCATAACTTCCTCCAAGTGAATGAGCTTTTGATCACAGCGCCTAGCTAGCCCAATATCGCCTATACGCTGAATGTCCTTCAAGCTATCTTCTATAAAGGGGTAAAAGTAAAAAAAGGTGCCCCACCCAATGCTAACGATAGAGATTACTTATTTCATAGCATTCTCTAATTGTTAGATGAGGCCCTGCGCGGGTCCGGGGTCCGAAGAAGCAGATTCTTGACCATGAGCCATCATAGCAATGGGCTAGATCTGGGGGATTGGCCCTTCGTCATCAACGGGCGGCCTCCGTCCATAGCCCTATATATTGGTCGGGTTAGGAAAACCAGGCTTAGTTCGAGGCTGTGAGTGGAATTGTGGAGCAGACGCTCGAGTGGCTTCCTCTTCTTCTTCATCATTTGAGAGCATGATGGTTTCAAGATCGGTGGGCTCGGACCTCTTTGATCTCCTCTTACGGGCAATATCATCATAGTAGTCCGCCTCCTCTATGGTGAGGGGTCTCTTCCCCGAGGATTAGGATGTGAGGCCTAACGGTTGGAGCCTCCTATCGAGCTGCAAGACATAATGAAAAGGAGTTAGAAATTTTGACTCAAAAAGTCAAAAAATTTCTAAGTCTTGAAGACAGGCGGCCTGCGGAATGTAGGCGAGCTCCGTTATGCAAGCGAGCTGACAAAACTCACCTGTCAAACAAATCTCGCCTGGCAAAGGCAGAGGCTCGCGCGCACGAGTTGAGCTCACCTAATTGAGCAAAACTCACCTGACAAAGGCAGAAGCTTGCCCAACAAAGATCAGAGCTCGCCCGACAAAGCAGGCCTAGCCTGGTGAAAGCAGAGCTCCCCTGATAGGCAAGCTTGCTAGAATAGTATGGCCTCGCCTGAATAGACAAAGCTCGCTAGAAGATGAACATGAGTCTGTTCGTCTTCTTCATTTTCAGTCCCCTAGACTTACCGCAGTGTGTTTGAGCCATGCCAGGGGCGGCAGTGGCAACGTTAGCGACGGCGAAAGAGGAAGAAACTTCCTTCTTCCCCTTGGAAGTGAGCACTTTAGACCTTGGGGCCATTGCAAAAGCAAGACAGAAGATAGATATGTTCTTCAAAGGCTTGAAAATTTCAAATGAAATAGTAGTCTCCCGACGAGGGAGACGAACGTCTTATATAGGCGAAATCTCAACCGTCAAGATTCGCTAGCTCAGTCGAGATGAGCGGCTTAGATCGCCTGCAACGGTTCAATTCAGCAGTTTGAATCGAATGGCCACGAACACGGTGGGACGTTCGGAATTCCAAAATAAATGGCCAAGATGAAGTAGTTTGACCAAACTGCCATGATCTCTCATTGAATCAACGGTTGAGATCAAGAGCGCCATCAAATAAATGGCTCAGATCGAGCACATGAAGACGAGGCGTCCCCCTTAGCTGGCAAGCGCTAGAGCCCGCCCACAGACACATGGCTCTCCCTCACAAACTTAGGGCTCGCCTATAGTGATCCAGCTTGTCTGCAAGCACGAAGCTCCCCTGCATATTTGGAGCTTGCCTACTAAAAGCTTGAGATCGCCTGAGAGCTCCAGCTCGCCTACACTTAATCGAGCTCGCCTGATGAGCTCAACTCAACCAAGGGGTCAAATTCGCCCGAACCAATGAACAGTGATCCTCTTCATTCAAAGTGTTCCATACCACATGCAACCTGATTTAGGTCTAAAAACTTTGAAGAGGATCTTGTAGGCAATAAAAATTGTATTTACATAAGAGAGCTCAAACCTCGCCTATTTGAGTTCGCCTGCATGCTCAAAGCAAGCAAAGTTCGTCTGCATTCAAGGGGCCAAGCAAAAGCTCACCTGTTTGCTTGACTTACCAACACAAGTCAAACTGGCCTGCATTCAAGAGGCTAAGACAAGCTTGTCTATTTGTTTGGCTCGCCTGATCGAGCCAAACCTTGCTTGTTTGTTTAGCTCGCCTGCACGAGCCAAACTTTGCCTGTTCGTTTGGCTCACATGCACGTGCCAAACCTTGCTAACTATGCCTGCTTGCTTGACTTGCCAGCACGAGTGAAACTCGCCTGATTATTGAGCTCGCCAGCACGAGCTCGACCTCGCCTGAACACCTTGCTCGCCCGCATGAGTCAAGCTCGCCTACGGTGAGTTCTCCCACACGAACTCAGCTTGTCAATGAACTCCAGCTCACACGCTCAAGGGTCCCGTCAACCGACCCTACCTATTCGCCAAGCTTGCCTGCAAGCTCACTTGAAAGTTCAAGCAGCTCTCAAGCTCGCCTGCAAGCCTGTCAGCCCCGCCTGAACAGTGAAAGTGTCTGCTTGCTTGTGGGAGTGGGCCTACCCACTTCCCACGTCCTGGGTAATGAAACATGGCTTCCATCACCGCTATAATGGTCACATCCCATAGCTATAGGGGGAGTATGCTACTCCTTACTCCTATTAGTAGTCACATCCCACAAATCAAGGGATGACCGATGTCATCCTTTGCCTAGTTATTAGACCTCATTGTTAATGCAAAAAGGGGTTGGCAGAGCTTACAATTTGGCTTGCTTGGTAGAATTTTCCTAGCTTTTTGGCTGGATTGTTGAAGTAGACTCAATCTGAACTCTCAGATTTGAAACTCTTAGCTTTTTGTAAACTCTTGCATATTAGCCTTCTCTAAGCATTCAGCCTTGATACTCATCAAGCTCTAGTATTATCAAACTCAATCACACAAGAGCTCCTATTGCGTACTGAAACTCAACCGCAATTTTGATCATATCGTCCAAGGGAAGCAAATCGACGCAAGCATTCGAGGGAGGTATCCTATCGCTACCGAAGAACCCACGTTAAACAAGAAGAGCTTTCTCTTTGCTTCTATTGTAACTTGATTTCTTGATTTGTAATAAGCCATTCTTATTAATACAAATCTCCTCCTTTTCGGAGAAATCAATTTTACTCACCCACAATTTATTAATTTTTTTTGAATATTTAAAATTTGTAAAGCAGCTAAAGTAATGGTTAGATAATAACAACCATATAATAATATTGTAGCATCATAAAATATTTGTAGCATCTCTTTTAAATTACTTATAACTGTCCATTCATCTTCAGTAATTACATACATGCTACTAGAGCTAGAACTAGAAGCATAAAAAACAATAAAATCATTTATATTTTTTTATATTCTATTGCTACACTTAACATTGCATAGGTGGAATTCCACATATAGTCAACATCTTTTGGAATTAGTCTGGATTTTATATTTTTCCTTTTACAGAATTGTTTCCATCTTCTAATTCTTTGTTCAGAAACATTATGCATATAAGTTATCGTCTTAACTTTTTATATCATGGGTTTAATTTTAGTAAATGCACTTTGAACAAATAAATTTAAAATATGATATATACATCTAATATGAAAAAAATCATCATGGCATGGCAATGACAGAGATTGTTTGATAAAATCAACAACTACATTATTTTTACTTGCATTATCTAGTGAAAGAGAAAATATTCTTTCTGAAATTTCTAATTTCAAAAGTTCTTCAAGTGCAATAATGGAAATAACTCTTTTAAACATTTGTTAATTTTTATCAATCCAGTGTGCTATGATACATAAATAACCAGTTTGTACTTTAGATGTCACAATATCAGAAGTTAAAGAAAATTTGTAGTTTAAACTTTGAAAATAAGAAATTATTTTCCTTGTTCCTCTTGATAATGTTTTAAAATATCACGTTGACAAGCTTGACGAGAATTTTTTTAAATACATGGTAAAAATCATCTGTAAATAAATCTTCAAATTCATCATCTTCTACTAATTTAAAAGAAAGATTCTTAAGAATGATAAACCTGATGACATATTTTCTGGCACGAGCTGCGTCATATTTCCAACTATCGAGACTATCAAAAGATAAGGATTACGAGATCATAGATTATCGAATATTACCTTGAGGCGCCTGGCCTTTGTTGTGTTTATCTAAATGGTATTTGAGTTGGTTGGTGTCGCTCTTATGATGAGCTTAGAAAATCTTGCCGCACAACGCACACTTAGCCTTCTGGGTGAGGATCTTACTGTGTTCATCCTTGGTGATGTCTATCTTCTCAAAAAAAATTCCACACATCATATCTCGACCTTTTAGGAGCTCTTGGTGTAGAATCATCACTACCAGATTTAGGATCAATATCGGTAGGATCGGTAGGAGTGGCTGCAGTAGGAGGACTCATTTCGGGAGTGAGGTTTTTCTCTTCATAATCAGATCCGGAAACCATTTGATTGAAGAATTAGACATGTAAAGTGATTATTAGAGAGTATAAAAGAGTATAAGAGTGTATAAGAGAGAAGTAGATGAGTTTTGGATAAGGAAAACAAATGAAAACCCCCTCTATTTACAGAGGCAGCACCTAAACAAATGACCAAAATACCCTTATTTTTTACTATTTTGAACATTTTTAGGGCAAACGGCCAAAATGGCTAGCCTGACCCGGCCATGACGGTCAAATTTTGAGTGTAGTGGTCATTAACGGTCGCTTTTTTTGACCGTTAATGTCCAACCCGGCCCAACATTTGCCCGCAACGGTCACATTATGTGACCGTTGCATACGGGTCGCCCGGCCTTGTAGGAGTAAAATTTGATTTTTCGAAATAGGGATTTTGTTTGTATTAATAAGTATAGCTTATTACAAACTAATGAATCAAAGTTACAACAGAAGCGGAGGGAATGTCGTACTTGTTTAACGTGGGGTCTTTGGTAGCGATAGGATGCCTCCCTCAGTGTCAAAACCGAGCTTGCTTCCCTTAGACGATTTGAGCAAAGTTACAGGTGAGCTTCAGTACGCAGTAAAAACTTTTGAGTGGGCTTGACTCGTGTTGACAAGGGTCAAGCATGTAGGCGGAATCGAGCTCCTGATGGCGGGCTTAGCGATTAAAGCGAGCTTTGTTGGGTCCTTTTATTTTGATGATGATTAACAAATAATTTTATAACTAATGTTGTTTGTCTAGTGTTTGTGTTTTGTATTTATTCTAGGAAAATAACATGTTAGAGGTTGGATGGATTGCGCCACAATGATCATATCAAATGGAGGTTAGCAGAAATATGGTATGAAGCCTATGCAATTCAAGTTGAAGATCCAAGTTCAAGCTTCATCCGCATGTTTACCAAGTAGAGCTTCATTGAAGATAACAAGCTTGGGTAATTTAGTTTTAAGTTTATACTTGTGTGTATATACTTTAAGCTCATATTAATCACACACACATATTTATTGATTTTATCAAAATATAGGTGTTTTTGATAAAATATTATTTTATTAGTTTATATACTCCAATATCAGTTTATACATATTTTATTAAGTCTACAAAATCAGTTTATAAAGTTTTAAAACATGGTTTAGCTAAAATATCAAAAACATGTGTTTTGTATTTTTATGTTTTGAAATAGTTTTGAAAAATAATAAGTTTTCACAAATGTGAAGTGCAATTCCAAAAATTCTTTTTGTAATATTTTTATTAACATGTTTATAAAAATTTCCCAAAGTTTTATATTTTTTGGAATTTATTTGCTATTTTAAAGGCACTTTAAAAATCGGATTAGATTAGCATAAATCCTATTCACCCCCCTCTAGGGTTATTTCCTAGTAGCATTACGGTGCTTTCAATTGGTATCAGAGTGCTTTCAAGCTTGTCTGGCTCCTCCGAATGTGGGCGTACTCATACAGGTGGATTTTTCTATCTTCCTGTTGTCTAGGCAATTTTTATAACCTACAAGACCCCCTTCAAAGTTTTCAGGCCTAAATCAAGTCGCGTGTGGTCTGGAATACTTTAAACAAAGAGGATCACTGTTCATTGGGGGACACGTGCACCTTAACTGAATTTGCTTCAGGCCACCACAAGTGACAGGTGAACTTTGTAGGTGAGAGTGTGCAGGCGAGCC
>BQKN01000073.1:505798-530161 GCA_022839385.1 Asparagus kiusianus | reverse complement strand
ACTCTAGAGGTGGCTCCTACGGCCTCAAGAGGTGACTCCCGCCCTCTCGACGTAGCACTTTGTGCCGTATAGCACTTAGCTCTCACAATTCCGGTTGGTTTTGCTCTGATACCATTTGTAACGCCCCGCCCCGGAATCCCGAAGTCGGTACGCTATTAGATTTGATGGACTGGCCTCACAAACCATCACATGTCTTTTCAGCATGTTTTGTCCTCACTCACATGCTCCCTGGAAAACTTCCCAGGGGGTCACCCATCCTAGAATTTCTCCAGACCAAGCACGCTTAACTTTGGAGTTTCTAAGAGTTGGGTTTCCGAAAAGAAGATGCATCTTAGTGGTATGAGTATTCCAATCAAATCTATCAATACTAATCACATCACCCTCTCAAGGGTTGGGGTATTACACCTGCTATCCAACAATTCTCCACCTCGGTAAAATGTTCCTAAAACTGAGCCAACACCAACAAGAGTACCAATGTGTCATCTCTCCAAATTCGGCTGTACTAATGTGGTTGCCTACGTACCCCCTCTCCTAATGGATCAAGCCTTCCGTAATTCATCCAAATGGTCTCGAAAGGCCTCAACAAGCATAAATCCGCAACAAGTTTCTGCAATGATCGAACTTATTGCTCGGGACCACCTTTGTGAGCATATATGTTGGATTGTTTCTTGTGTGGACCTTCACAAGCTTCACATCCCCATCTTTAAGAACATCCCGGACGAAGTGATAACGAATGTCATTGTGCTTTGTCCGCGCATGAAAAACCTGATTCTTCGCCAAATAGATAGCACTCATGCTATTACAATAAATTGTGACAGATTGCTGCGAAACACTAAGATCCTCCTAAAGTCCTCGAAACCAAATTACCTCCTTAACAGCCTCCATGATCGCCATATACTCTGCCTCCATCGTCGACAAAGCCACCATAGACTATAAGGTGCATCTCCAACACACCAGTGCACGAATCAAAGTAAACACATATCCCGTCGTTGACCGGCGCTTATCCAAATCTCTAACATAGTTTGAATCTATGTATCCAATACATAGATATCCACCACTAGTGTCCCGCTCAAACACGAAACCAACGTTGAGAGTACCTCGAATGTACTTCAAAATCCACCTCACGGCATCCCAATGACCCAGACCCAGGTCGTGTATGTATCATGAAACCATACTAACTGCCTGTGACAAATCTGTCCTCGTACAAACCATGGCATACATCAAGCTTCCTACTGTGCTCGCATATGAGTCTTCAACATCAACTCTCTATCTTCAACCGTCTTCGGTGAAAGGTCAGCTGAAAGCTTCAAATGGGCTCCCAAATGTATACTGACTGGCTTCATCTCCATGCTCACATTGAATTGTTGTAAAATATTTTTCAAATAAGCCACATATGTCAAACTAATTATGACCTTATCTCTGTCTCTGCTTATCTCCATCCTCAAAATATGCTTCGGTTCACCCAAATCATTTATCTCAAACTCACTCGAAAGTTGAATATTCATTTTATCTATAGCGGATCTGGAAATAGAAGAAACCAATATGTCATTGACATAAAGTAATAAGTAAATATACATACCTCCATGCAACTTGTGATAGTACACGCAAGGATCAAACTGGCTCCTAATGTACGAATGGTCGATCATTAACCCATCAAATTGTCTATACCACTATCTCGGAGATTGCTTCAACCTGTATAGTGATTTCTTCAATCTAAACACTAATTTCTCCTTTTCGGTAGCTCGAAACCCCAATTGATAAGTTATATAAATTTCTTCATCAAGATCACCATGAAGAAAAGCTATTTTTACATCTAAGTGATCCAATTCCAACCCATACTATGCCACCAAATCTAGCAAGATCCGTATTGAAGAGTGCTTCACCACCAGAGAAAAGACTTCATTATAGTCAATGCCTTCTTCCTATGCATAACCATTCACAACCAATCTAGCCTTAAACCTCATAGGAGTGCCCTGAATGCTCTCCTTCTTCGTATACACATATTTGCAACCAATAGCCTTCTGCCCATTTGGAAGCTCAACAAGCTCCCATGTGTCATTCCTGTGAAGAGACTACATCTCCTCCTGCATAGCCTCCTACCACAAATTAGCCTCTGAACTCTGCTCAGCCTCTTTGAATGTAGTAGGAACCATCTCATTGACACTCTTTACTAGAAGTGCATATGCAACGACTGTGTCCGTATACCTCACTGGCAACCGTATGTCTCTCCTTGATCTCCAAGCTATAATCGAATCTTGAACCTTAGCCGTTGATCCCTGATCCTGCTCTGTCGTGTAGGATCTGATCTAATACACATTAAAAACACTACAGGAGGAGGGGGGTGTGTGTGTGAATATTATTCTTTTAATAATTATGCAAAGTAGATTATAAATTGCAAGAAAGATAGTAACAATCATAGAAAGTCACAATCACAAACACGAGTTTTTATACTCGTCCCACCTCCCTGGTGTACATCCAGTCCCCAAGCAAATCCCGTTTGAGAGTTCCACTATGATTTTAAAAAACTATTACAAAATTAAATACAAACCTGTCCAATTTGTAAGGTCATGCAAATTGCAACCCTAATTGACAAGACCATGCCAATTGCACACCGATCTCTAGACCAAGAGATCAACCCCCTCAAACCTGAGAGAAAACTTCCTTGAAGCAAGAATACAAATCCAATCCTATAAGCCTTAATGTGGACGTGAACGTGCAATAGTGGTTTATGAATCTTTTTGACTCTCTGAATATTACCTAAATAATATCTAAGAATGACGAGAACAAAGGCAATATCTTAAAACTCTCTTTTTTTGAAACTTAAAACTAAAAAAAATAAAAACTTGAGAGTTAATTTGCACAATATATGAATCTTATAAGTGCAAGTGATTGTCCTTATTTTCTGACATTTTAACCTATTTATACCCCTTGAAAAGATAAGTTTTCAAACCCTAAAAACATACACAAACGGCTATAAACAGTCAAGTATTCAAATCTCAAATAGTCAGAAAAACTATCTATATAGTCGACTATAACTCTTAGTAGTCGACTACTCTGAGTTTAAACAGATTCTGTGTAGTCAAATTATTTCTTAGTAGTCGACTACTTTGGTCATTAGTCGACTACACTATAAACGACAGAAAGTCCGGAGTTCTGATTCAAAGTTGATTAGTTGACTACAAAGCTAATTAGTCGACTAATATGAAATGACACAGAAACTGATATTCTGTCTAAGTCTTGAGTAGTTGACTACTAATGCTATTAGTCGACTATACTGTAAAATGACAGAAACTAGAAATATTGTTTAAGGCTTGAGTAGTCGACTACTAATGCTATTAGTCTACTACTAAGGTATAGATATAAGATATCTGATATGTTTTAAGACTCATTCAATATCTATAACCACTAATGGTTAACATAGGGGATTTTTATTATTAACCACACACTAAGCATGTGTTAGTGTGTTCTAAACACTATGTGTGTGAGTGATCAAGGCTTGTACAAATTTCTAAGCAAATAAAATATAAAATTACATTTTAACAATTACGTATATCTTCTTCTTTGCTTCATGTTATCTTGAACTCATCTTATGTCTTGAGTATCTCTTTGAATATCATTATTAGTTTTGCTCTGATACTGCAAAATAAACGTTAGCACGTGATACACACAACATATAATATTTGTCATCATCAAAACAAACCTATCTTGGGGTCAAGATTTTGAACATTCTCCTCCTTTTTGATGATGACAAATACATTGTGTTAATATATATAAAAAAAATTAATCCTTCTGCATGAAATCAATAGTTAAAATCTTTTACTCCCCCTGCATCAAAGCATACTTTTTAAAAAATTTAAAATTTTCTATATAACTCGCCCTTTGTTATTAGCAAAAAGAAATAAACATAATTCAAGTTAAATTCACTTTTCTTTTCCCGGGTACCTTAATAAAACATTAAGCATTTTGGTACCCTTTTATATTAAATCCTTAGGATTAGCCCTTAGGAATCCATATCCACTTGGAATTTGGTTTCTCTTTGTTAACATAAATATAATTAACAGAATTGCTTATGTTTTTCTTAAAATTTGAAATATATACATTTCTATTATGTAAGCAAATATCTTTAGGTACCCAAATGAACATAGATTTCTTACGTAAAGATACTTTATGACATGATGTATAATGTGTCCTATTAACATAATCATTTTTCTTATGAACATATCCTAATCCAAACTTTTGATTAGAAGACTTTTGAAAGTATAATAAATTTGTCAGGTCTTCTTTTCCTTTGTTAAGTTCTTTAACATTTAAAAATAACTCTTCATATTTAACTCTAAGTGAACCTATTTCTTTATCTAAATCTGAATACGAGTTATCAATTTATCACATTCATATTTTAGATAAATATTATCATTAGTCAATAATTTATTTTGAGAAAATAAATTATTATTTAGTTCATTCAATTTTTTAACTTGTGAAGAATTTAAAGTCACTAATTATAAGTTTATCTTTCATTTTCATTTTTCATAAACTTATAATTAGACTTTAAATCCTTAAATCTAACATATAGTTCATTAAATGCTTCTAATAATTCTTCATTATCAAGATTATTGCATACCTCATCTTCTTGCACCATGAATCACATGTGAGCAGATTCCTCTTTTTGTTCTTCTTCTTATTTGGAAGAGCTATCATCCCATGTTATTGCCAAAGCCTTTTTCCTCTTATTTTTTAACTTGTTGAAGTTTGTAGACTTTGACTTTGACTTTTGAAGAGGACAATCCTTCTTCATGTGTCCTGGCTTATTACATCCATAACAAATAAAAATATTGTTAGTATCTTTAATCTTTTTATACTTACATTGTATAAGAAATTTTTTAAATTTTCTTGAGAGATAGTCAATGTCTTTATCATCTTCATCTGATTCTTTGTTGTCGGAAGATGCATATAAAGCAATAACTTTCTTCTCTGGTTGTTCTCTCTCCCTTCTATCTTAAAGTTGTACTTTATATGCCATTAAATTCCCGACGAGATCTTCTAGGGTGAGTGTTGAGAGATCATTAGCTTCTTTAATTGCAGTCGTCTTTTTCTCCCATTCCGATGTAAATGCACGAAGAACTTTTCTCACCATCTCCAATTGTGTGTATTCTTTTCTAAGACCAATTAGAGGGTTGGTGATGTCGGTGAATCTTGTAATCATCTCAGTGATTATCTCATGTTCTTTCATTTTGAATGACTCAAACCTATGCATAAGAACAAAGATATTAGATTCTTTAACTTTATTTGTACCTTCGTGTGTTACCTCTAATGTATGCCGAATTTGATGGGCTGAAGTGAAAGTAGATACGTGGTTAAATTCGTTCTTGTCCAAGGTGTTAGCCCTTATGTTTTGATGATGATTTATAACCACCATTATCGAAACTAATTGCTTATTGAGTGATATTATAGATAATATAAATACCAAGCTAGTTAGTACCATTTATGGAGGATTGGATAGAATATAAGCTACAACGACGATATCTAAAGGAGGAGGAGGCAAAGTGATAAAACAATGTTTATTAAGAACACTAAACGCTATGAGAAGCTTCATCAATTCTAAAGCAATATCAAGACTCAAGAAATATATTTCTATGTGAGATATATTTACTATTTTTATTTTCTCTCTAGTGCTAAAATGTAGGCAAGTAGTTATAGATTTCATTTGAAGCTATTGGGATACCACACGCACATTTTCATACTCATAGTTTTGACGGTTTTATCAAAATATGGGTTTTCACAAGTATGAGGACCTATTCACAAAATTCCTTTTCTAAACAGTTTGTCTGTAGTGTTAAAAACATTTTACAAAGTTATACAAATTTTAGAAATCATTTGAGTATATTTACAAATTTTCTAAAGTGTTAAAAATAGTTTTTAAAACATGTATCAGCTGTGTCAGTTCGCGGTCGACCGCCACGGTCGACCGCGCCAGTGTATTTCCCTCAGGAGCTAGCAGGAACATGTGCGATCGATCGTGGCGGTCGACCGTCTCTTTTACAGAGAGATCGGGACTTCCTGCAGTCGACCGCCACGGTCGACCGAACTGATTACAGAAACTTTCTGGAGTTCTCAAGGTCGACCGTAGCCTTTACAGAAACTTTTCTCGGCTTTGAAAACCTACGCGGTCGACCGTAAAATTCTCACGGTCGACTGCCGATCACCTAACGACTCTTTTTAGTACAGAATTAGAAAATTTGATTCTCTGATTTTTGGGAGATTTGGTTGGGGGTTTTGGCTGCTGTTCTTCTGCCTATTTAAACCCTCATATCCCCCTTCTTCAGATAACCTAAGCTCATTGCAAATCCTTTGTATTTTGTTTACTGTTTTCAAAAGAGCCCAAATTTTTATTCCTGTTCTTCATTGTTTTCTAAGTTCACATCCCAAGCTTCAAGTGCAATCTTTCTCCTTGCCATAGGGCTACTGTAAAGAGAGAGATTTTACATCGTTTATTGCTGTTGTGAGCTAGATCTTGTGGAGATCAATTGTGTGGGTGTGAGATCTCATGTAGATCGTTATGTAGAAGAAGTTTCAGCTTTCAAACCGGGTTGTGTAGTGGATTCTCCTCGAGAGTGGGGAGCGGGGACGTAGGTCCGCGGACCGAACCTCGTGAATACATCACGAATCACTTGGATAATGATTTCTAACCTTATCTCTTTTACACTTGCTTTTCATTTTGTGGTGTATTACTTGACATAATTTTTATTTCACTATTATTGCCTCTAGACCCTAATCACCCCCTAGGATCCAACAATTGGTATCAGAGTGTGGTCACTATATTTGTTTTTGGTCTAACCACCTTAGAGAAAAGATCCAATGGAGGCTTTATTGAATATGCATATGCTTGAGGGACAATCCACCACTAAACCCCCACTTTTCACCGGTAGCAATTTTGCCTATTAGAAAGCTAGAATGAGGATTTACCTTCGTTGCATTGATCTTGACATCTTGGATATCTTAGAAAAGAAATATGTAGAAAGTCCAAGATTAGTACCATGACTGATGGAAAAAGACTCCAAACTAATCTCAATGCGAAGGTCATGAATGCTTTAATTTATGGTCTTTCCCCAAATGAGTACAATAGGGTCTCCACGTGTGCAACCACACATGAAATTTGGGAGAAATTATGTATTACACATGAAGGAACCCCCCAAGTTAAGGAGTCCAAAATTAGTGGGCTTATGCATGACTATGAGTTACTTAAAATGCTTCCTAATGAATCCATTGATGCTATGTTTTCTCGCTTTACTAGTATCATCAATGAATTGCATGGTCTTGACAAGACATTGACTATCCAAGAAATGAACGACAAGATCCTTCGCTCATTGACTCCGGCGTGGGAGCACAAAGCTACGGCCATAGAGGAAGCTCACGATCTTACTACTCTAGATCTTGATGGCCTCATCGGCAAGCTTAAGGTTCATGAAAAGAAGCTTAAAGGGAAGGAGAAAGAGGAAGTGCCCCCACGGAAAATTGAGGAGCCATCCCTAAAAATGAAGACCATTGCTCTCAAAGGAGCTAGTGATAACTCCTCATCTTCGAATAGTGAAGTCGACTTTGCTAGAGAAGTGGCTCACCTCTCTAGAAGAATATCAAGACTAATAAAAATGAATAAGAAGTTTAATCACCGATCCAACAATAAATTTTCTTCGAGTGTAGGAAAATGTTTTGAATGTAATGAACCAGGTCATCTCGCTAAAGATTACCCAAAGCTCAAGGAGAAATATTTGAAATACAAGAAGAAGAAAGCCATGTATGCCGGATGGGAGGAATCCGAACCAAGTGATTCGGATAGCAATGAAGAAGGAGCAAAGATTGCTCTTCATGATCCCAACATTTACTTTATGGCTCATGAAAAGGAGGTAATATCTGATACCGAAAGTAAATTTTTTATATGCAATGTGATCTAGCAACCATATTAGAAGAGTTAAATATTGAGTTTAAAAGAATGACAAAAGAATACTCTCCCTTTAAAAAATTGCACACTTCTTGTGATTCTAAACTTGAGCAACTACAATCCTCACTTGCTTTAAAAGATGAATTGTTAGAGGATCTCGATTTTGAAAACAAACAATTGAGATCTAAAATGGAAAGGCTTGAAATTGAAAGTGATAGAATTAAACCTACTCATGCATATTCTAGTCATCATCGCTTTGAAAGAAATAGGTCTCATAGATCTTATGCTTCCACACACAAGAAATTTTTTGTGTGCATATATTACATGAAACATGGTCATATCTCCACTAATTGTAGGATTAAAAATAACAATGATTATTTTGGAATGATATGGGTACCCAAAGGTACCAAGAATACTAACACCCAAGGACCCAAGATTTGGGTACCTAAAGTTTCAACGTCTTCATCTTATGTAGGAAACATTACAAACACGGCATAGAAAGATGTGATACCTTGATAGCGGTTGCTCACATCATATGACGGGCAACAAAGAGCTATTCACAACCCTATCAAGGATTGAAGGAGGTAACGTCTCCTTTGGTGGTAGTGAGAAAGGTAAAATTATAGGTATTGGATGCATTGGTAAGATACATTCTCCCGTAATAAAGGATGTTTATTTGGTTAGAGGCTTAAATCATAATCTTCTTAGTATTAGCCAATTAAGTGATAAATGTTTTGATATTTCTTTCAAACCGGATAAGTGCATTGTTAGTTTAAATGAAAAATTATCTTTGTTGCCAAATAAAAATCTAATGTATACATTTTTGAGATGAATGAGCTAGTAGATCAAGATGTTAAATGCCTTACAGCGGTCGATGAGAATCCTTGGATTTGGCATAAGAGTCTTGGTCATGCCAACATGGATTTGATATC
Organism: Asparagus kiusianus; assembly: GCA_022839385.1. Lineage (NCBI taxonomy): Eukaryota > Viridiplantae > Streptophyta > Magnoliopsida > Asparagales > Asparagaceae > Asparagus > Asparagus kiusianus. The sequence continues at coordinate 521,296 of BQKN01000073.1, read as the reverse complement.
AAAGTTATCCAAAAAGAATCTTGTAAAAGGGTTACCAAACTTACATTTCATCAAAGATACCATTTGTGAAGATTGTGCTAAAGATAAACAAACCAAGTCTACCTTTAAATCTATTAGTGAGGTATCAACTTCTAAACCCTTATAATTATTACATCTTGATCTCTTTGGTCCTATGCGTGTTACCTCACTAGGGGTAAACACTATGTTTTTGTTATCATTGATGATTTCTCCCGTTTTACATGGACAATCTTTCTTGGTAGTAAAGATGAATATTTTAAAGAGTTTTATATTTTGTCAAAAGAATTAAAAATGAAAAAGTGTTGAAAGTTGTTAAAATTAGAAGTGATCATGGTGGTGAATTTCAAAATAAACTTTTTAATGATTTTTGTGCACATCGTGGTATAACTCATGTATTTTCCGCTCTAAGAACACCACAACAAAATGGTGTTGTTGAACGGAAAAATCGTATCATACAAGAGATAGCACGAACAATGATAAATGCCTTTGATTTACCAAAATATTTTTGGGCGAAGCCGTCAATACGGCTTACCACGTTTTGAATCGTATTTTGATTAGACCAAAACTTAAAAAAACTCCTTATGAACTATTTTATGGCAAAACCCATTTTATTGGATACTTTCGTATTTTTCGTTGTAAATGTTTTATCTTAAACAATAAAGATCATCATGATAAATTTAATTCAGAAGTTGATATTGGCATTTTCTTAGGATATGCACCTAGAAGTAAGGTTTATAGAGTCTTCAACAAACAAACTCTTATTGTTGAAGAATCTACAAACGTTACTTTTGATGAGACTAATATTGGTTTACAAGTTGGTTTACCTAGAAAAGATGATGATGATGTTGAGGGAGGATTGAAACTTTTGCAACTATATGAAATACCCTCAATAAATGCACAAAAGAATGGAGAGAGTAACAACATTCAAGAGCAAGAAAACTCTCCAAAGCATGGAAATTTGTACCAAATCATCCTAAGGAGCAAATAATAGGGCATCCTTCACAAGGGGTTTTAACTCGCTCAAAAACTTTCAGTAAGTGTGATAATATTGCCTTCTTATCTCAAATAGAACCTAAAAAGATAAATGATGCTTTAAAAGATGAGTTTTGGGTTCTAGCAATGCATGATGAACTAAACAATTTTTAAATAAATAATGTTTGGAAATTAGTTCCTAGACCTAATAATGTTCATGTTATTGGAACTAAATGGGTTTTTAGAAATAAACTTGATGAACATGGCATAGTCACGAGAAACAAAGCTCGTTTAGTGGCCCAAGGATATAATCAAGAGGAGGGCATAGACTATGATGAAACCTTTGCACCGGTTGTAAGGTTAGAATCCATTAGAATGTTCTTAGCCTTTGCAAGTTTTAAAGATTTTAAATTATTTCAAATGGATGTGAAAAGTACATTTTTAAATGATTCTATAGAAGAGGAAGTATATGTTAAGCAACCCCATGGTTTTATGAATCATTCATTTTCTAATCATGTTTACCGTGTTTAAAAAGCTTTATATGGGTTAAAACAAGCTTCTACAGCTTGGTATGCTCGCCTCTCTAGTTTTCTTCTTAAAAATAGTTTTTCTAAAGGAAAAATTAATAATACACTTTTTGTGAGAAAAAGGAAAAATGATTTTATTTTAGTTTAAATGTATGTTGATGATATCATTTTTGGTCCAACTAATAAATTTATGTAAAGAATTTTCTAAAGTTATTCAAGATCATTTTGAGATGAGCATGATGGGAGGGCTCACTTTCTTTCTCAGGCTCCAAGTTAAGCAAACTAAGGATGGGATATTCGTTTCTCAAAGTAAGTATGCTAGAGAATTGGTGAAGAAATTCAGATTGGAGAATTCTAAGCATGCACCAACTCCCATGAGTACAAGTATCAAGCTTGATGCAGATGATAGTAGTGAGGATGTAGACCAAAAACTTTACCGAGGTATGATAGGTAGTCTTCTTTACCTTACCGCTAGTAGACCCGATATCATGTTTAGTGTGTGTGCATGTGCACATTTTCAAGCCTCTCCTAAAACGTCCCATTTGATTGCGGTTAAAAGAATTATTAAATATGTCAATGATATAATTAATCTTGGTTTATTTTATCCAAAAAGAACCTCTTTTGATCTTTATGATTTTTGTGATGCCGACTTTGCCGGATGTAAGGTTGATCGCAAGAGTACGAGTGGTATTTGTTAATTTTTAGGCAACTCACTTGTCTCTTGGGCTTCCAAGAAATATAATTGTGTTGTCTACTACGGAAGCGGAATACATTGCCGTCGGCTTATGTTGTGCCTAACTTTTATGGATAAAACAAAGTTTAGTTGACTATGATTTGCATTTTCAAAATACAAATATTTTTTTTGATAACACTAGTGCTATAAATATTTCAAAAAAATTCCGTTTTGCACTCTAGAACCAAGCATATTGATGTGCGCCATCATTTCTTACGTGATCATGTAGAACGGCAAGATGTATCCCTTGTTCATATTGACACTAAATCTCAATTAGCGGACATCTTTACAAAGCCTCTTAGTAAAGAAGATTTTTATCGCATAAGAAATGGTTTGGATTTATGCATCATGTAAAAACAATTTTGCTTGTTTGCTTGGTTAGTTGCACTTCATATGTATTTTTACATGTTTATTTCATATCCTCATTTTGATGGTGACAAAGGGGGAGAGAAATCTCCTCATTTGTGCACATAGTAAAGGGGAGCTCATAGATAAGGGTAGCTACTATCTATAAGCTATACTTATTTTGCTCTATTCTAATGGTTGCTTGTCATCATCAAAAAGTGGGAGATTATTAACCCTTATATTTTGATGATGATTTACAACCATCATTACCGGTACTAATTGCTTATTGAGTGATATTGTAGATAATATAAATACCAAGCTAGTTAGTACCATTTATGGAGGATTGGATAGAATATGAGCTACAACGACGATATCTAAAGGAGGAGGAGACAAAGTCATGAAGTAATGTTTATCAAGAACACTAAACGTTATGAGAAGCTTCATCAATTCTAAAGCAATATCAAGACTCAAGAAATATATTTTTATATGAGAGATATTTGCTTTTTATTTTCTCTCTAGTACTAAAATGTAGCAAGTAGTTATAGATTTCATTTGAAGCTATTGGGATAAAAACACACACATTTTCATACTCATAGATTTGATGGTTTTATCAAAATATGGTTTTTCACAAGTATGAGGACCTATTCGCAAAATTCCTTTTCTAAACAGTTTGTCTTTAGTGTTAAAAATATTATACAAAGTAACACAAATTTTAGAAATCATTTGAGTATTTTTACAAATTTTCTAAAGTATTAAAAATAGTTTTTAAAAACATGTATCACCTGTGTCAGTTCGCGGTCGACTGCCACGGTCGACCGTGCTAGTGTATTTCCCTCAGGAGCCAGCAGAAACATGTACGATTGACCGTGGTGGTCGACCGCCTATTTTACAGAGAGCTCAGGACTTCATACGGTCGACCGCTACGGTCGACCGAACTAATTACAAAAAATTTTCTAGAGTTCTCACGGTCGAACGTGACGGTCGACCGTAGCCTTTACAAATAATTTTCTCAGCTTTAAAAACCTACGCGATCGACTGCAAAATTCTCACGGTCGGCCGTCGATCGCCTAATGGCTCTTTTTGGTACAGAATCAGAAAATCTGATTCTCTGATTTTTGGGAGATTTGATTGGGGGTTTTGGCTGCTGTTCTTCTGCCTATTTAAACCCTCATATCCCCCTTCTTAAGATAACCTAAGCTTATTGCAAATCCTTTGTATTTTGTGTATTGTTTTCAAAAGAGCCCAAATTTTCATTCCTGTTCTTCACTGTTTTCTAAGTTCACATCCCAAGCTTCAAGTGTAATCTTTCTCCTTGGCATAGGGCTACTGTAAAGAGAGAGATTTTACATCGTTTACTACTATTGTGAGCTAGATCTCATGGAGATCAATTGTGTGGGTGTGAGATCTCGTGGAGATCGTTGTGAAGAAGAAGTTTCGGCTTCCAAACCGGGTTGTGTAGTGGATTCTCCTCGAAAGTGGGGAGCGGTAATGTAGGTCAGCGAACCGAACCTCGTGAACACATCGCGCGTCACTTGGATAACGATTTCTTACCTTATCTCTTTTACTTTGGCTTTTCATTTTGTGGTGTATTGCTTGTCATAATTTTTATTGCACTATTATTGCCTCAAGACTAATCACTCCCCCTCTAGGGTCCAACAAAAGGCACAAAATAGTGCATTCATCACTTGATAGTTCAGATTTACATTTGTCCTTTGAACAACCGTCCATTCGGTGTAAGGAGTGGTAGGCTTTGTAAATTCCGTCTCTACAATGTTCCATAGTTCATAGCCAAAAGATTAGAGGTAGATCTTCATGACACTTCTAATAGTTGTAGTTTGTTCCGTCAAAGAGAGGTGGTCACTGTGTGGAATGTTCCTCTTTGAATTGTGATGTATTTGTTATACTTGATGATGTCATCCTTCACATTGCTCTGATACCAAGTGTAGGATCTGATCTAATACACACTAAAAATACTAGAGGGGAGGTGAATAGTATTCTTTTAATAATTATGCAAAGTAGATTATAAATTGCAAGAAAGATAGAAATAATCACAGAAAATTACAATCACAAACACGAGCTTTTATACTGGTTCCACCTACCCGGTATACATCCAGTCCCTAAGCAAATCCCGTTTGAGAGTTCCACTATGATTTTGAAAAACTATTACAAAATCAAAAGTAAACCTGACTAATTTGCAAGACCATGCAAATTGTAATCCCAATTGACAAGACCATGCCAATTGCACACTGATCTCTAGACCAAGAGATCAACCCTCTCAAACCTGAGAGAAAACTTCCTTGAAACAAGAATCCAAATCCAATCCTATAATCCTTGATGTGCATGTGAACATGTAATAGTGGCTTATGAATCTTTTTGACTCTCTGAATATTGCCTAAACAATCTCTAAGAATGATGGGAACAAAAGCAATATCTTGAAACTCTCTTTTTCTGAAACTTAAAACTAAAAACTAGAAACTTGAGAGTTAATTTGAACAATATATGAATCTTACAACTGCAAGTGATTGTCCTTGTTTTCTGACATTTTTACCTATTTATAGCCCTTGAAAAGATAAGTTTTCAAACACTAAAAACATACACAAACAACTATAAACACTCAAGTGTTCAAATATCAAACAGTCAGAAAAACTGTCTATGTAGTCGACTATAACTCTTAGTAGTCAACTACTCTTTTTTTTGAAACTTAAAACCGAAAACTAGAAACCTGAGAGTTAATTTGCACAATATCTGAATCTTATAAGTGCAAGTGATTGTCCTTGTTTTCTGACATTTTTACCTATTTATAGCCCTTGAAAAGTTAAGCTTTCAAACCCTAAAAATATACACAAACGACTATAAATAGTCAAGTATTCAAATATCAAACAGTCAGAAAAACTGTCTATGTAGTCGACTATAACTCTTAGTAGTCGACTACTCTGAGTTCAAACAGACTCTGTGTAGTCATATTATTTCTTAGTAATCAATTACTTTGGTCATTAGTCGACTACACATAAACGATAGAAAGTCTGGAGTTCTGATTCAAAGTTGATTAGTTGACTATAAAGCTAATTAGTCGACTAATATAAAATAACAGAGAAACTGATATTCTGTCTAAATCTTGAGTAGTCGACAATTAATGCTATTAGTCGACTATGCTATAAAATGATAGAAACTGGAAATATTGTCTAAGGCTTGAGTAGTCGACTACTAATGCTATTAGTCGACTATTAAGGTATAAATATGATATATCTGATATGTCATAAGACTCATTCAATATCTATAACCACTAATAGTTAACATATGAGATTTCTATTGCTAACCACATACTAAGCACGTGTTAGTGTATTCTAAACACTATGTGTGTGTATGTGTGTGAGTGATCAAGGCTTGTACAAATTTCTAAGCAAATAAAATGTAAAATTACATTTTGACAATTACGTATATCTTATTCTTTACTTCATGTTGCCTTGAACTCATCTTATTTCTTGAGTATCTCTTTGAATATCATTATTGATTTTGCTCTGAAACTACAAAACAAATGTTAGCATATACTACACACAATGTATAATATTTGTTATCATCAAAACAAACCTATCTTGGGGTCAAGATTCCCAACATGTCATACCTGTATCCTCCAAATCAACACCGTGCTCGCCTGGCGTCACCTCAGTCGGCACTCTAATGGATACGGTCCCATCAGGACTCTGTATCAATCTCCATCACCTACGATATCTCCTCGTCGGGGTGCTCTCCACCTGATGAGAGCTGATAGGCTTCAAGAGCGAAGCCTCATTGAATGTGACGTCTCTACTCAGCATAATCTTTTTTCTCATCTGGATTCCAAAGCTTGTATCCTTCCACACCATGATTGAATCCCACAAATATGGCCTTCTTAGCTCGATGTTCTAATTTATTAGTCCTGATATGATAAAATGCAAGGCACCCAAATACTTTGAGCTGATCATAATCGTATGCTGGCTCTCTCGACCACAGCTCCATAGGGATTTTTCCCTCAATCGCAGATGAATGTAGCTTATTAATTAGGTGGCTCACTTATGAAAGTGCCTAAGCTTAAAAGATCTTCTCTAAACCACTCTGCAATAATAATTATCGGACCTTCTCTAGTAAAGACCGATTCAATATTTGTCACCCCATTCTGTTGTGGCGTATGACTAACTGTGAAGTGTCTCTCTATGCCCTCGTCTCGACATAGCTGCTAAGAGAAGTCTGAAGTGTACTTGCCGTTGTTGTTAGATCTCAATGTCTTAATCTTTCTCTCTGTTTGCAGTTCCAATCTTCTCTTCCACTCCACAAATATCTCTAAGACTTCACTCTTCTTTTCCATGGCATACACCCAACAATGCCTAGAATGTTCATCTACAAATATGACGAACCAATATCGATTATCAAGTGATGCCTTCTTGGTGGGACCCCAAACATCCGTGTGTACATAGTCCAAGATGCATGTTGTCCTATGAATGAATGTCCCGAACTTCACTTTAGTCTTCTTTCTAAGAACGCAGTGCTCACAAAATTCAATCTTCCCACTCTTGGCTTCCTTTAATATTCCCTGCTTGCACAGCGTCTGCAGTAACTTTTCACATGTGTGTCCCAATCTGTAGTGCCAAAGTCTGCTCGTGTCCATCTCTAAAACTGTTGAAGCTACCTGGATAATCTCGGTGCTTCCTTTAGATAATATAGATTCCTACTACAGACCGCCTTCATCACTACTAAAGATCCCTTAGTAATTTTTGTTACAGCATTCTCAAAAGTCACCTTGAATCTCTTTGCTTCCAAAGCTCCAACCGAATAAGATTCTTCTTCAGCTGAGGAACAAATCTCACTTATTCAGCTCTCGAACAACTCCATCGTGCATCCAAATCCTGATAGTTCCTATCCCACAAATTTCACAGGATTAATCATTTCCTATGACTACCACGCCCCCATCGAGCTTCTCGAAAGATGCAAACCAATCTCGTCGGGTAGTCACATGATAAGTAGCATAATAATCCAGCATCTAATCCAATGCATCCTCATAGTTTACCTCTGTAGTAATCAATAGAGAAAAGCATGAATTATCAGAATCGTTACCACTCTTAGTAACATTCACCTCACTGGCCTTCGGGCCCTTTTTCTTGCTATTCTCCTTCTCTTTGAGCTTCGGATAATCTCTCTTCCAATGTCATTATTCTTTGCAGAAAGCACACCAGTTCTTTAAAATCTAGTAGTAGCCTCTAGACTTTGACCTACCTCGATTACCACGTCTTGGATATGGACTCTTTCCTCTCATCAACAAGGCATCTCCTAAAGTGCTAGCTCTGGAAGACTCTTTATCTTTCATCCTCAAGTCAAAATTCGTCAACGCTTAGTCACTTCACTATAGGTGATGGAAGATCTACCGTTTAACAAAGTAAGCACGAAGGTATCATACGCCTTATCGGGTAAGGAGGCTAACAAAATAATCGCCTTGTACTCATCCGATATCTTCTCATCCACATTCGCCAAGTCCGACAGTAACTTTGTGTAGTTGTTCACATGATCTGCAAGTGAGGTACCCATGTACATATGGAATCTGATTCACAGCAAGTGCAACCGGTTCTCAATACTCTTCGTAAGATCCTTGTTGTTGAGAATCTCCCATATCTTTATCACAGATGTCACGCTGATAACATCGTACTTCAACTCTTGTTCCAAACAAGATCTAATCACCCCACATGCATTTCAATTCATCTTGTCCATATCGCCTCACCATACTTCGGTGGCCTCTCATGGCCCATGATGGCCTCTTCTAAATTTTGAGCGTTTAAAGCATCCTGCACATCACTCATCCACAACTCAAAGTTGATTTTACTGTCATACTTCACAACACTAATCTTCATATTTTGAAGTGCAACATGAACTGTACTCACCGTAGCCTTGCTACTTTCACCAATATCTCATGCCATTGCTTGCTAACTCCAAATTGTAGAGAAAGAACACCGAGTCTTCCTCCACCTAAAGCAAACCCTAAGTTTGAAACCCTAGGCTCTGATACCAATTATTACATGTCGGCAGAAGCGTGCTCGCGAACCAAACACCCACACGAGACAGCGAACAAGAGAGGAGAACAACCAACAAGTGTAATTCACAAAAGAATGGCACAAACCAATCACAAACACATAAATTTACGTGATTCGGTATATTGTCTATGTCCACAGGAAGAGAATGAAGAGTTTCACTATATGGAGGAGAAAACAACGGGTTACAATCACTCAAACTATCACTAAAATAACCCTAACCAAAAGATCTCACCCCCTCACAATAATCTCCCTCCCAAAGTGCTCAAAACAGCCTCTTTTTCTCTCTACAAATCTCTTCTAAAACGTTCTATATATATAACAATCCTAAAACCAAAACAGACTAGGAATCCAACAATTATAAAACCAAAATCAAAACGGACTAGGAATCCAAATATTTCTAAAACCAAAATCAAAACAGACTAGGAATAATGTTTGGCCCAATAACCTGCTATCCAACAGTACAATCCTCGCTAAATTTCATAATGGTTCAAGATGCTTAGATTGAGAGCTTGGATTCGATCACATGCGTACAAGCACCAAATTTATTCGTCACTTGAAAGTAGAGATTGCACAAAGCCGTAAAATAGTATGCAAAATTTAAGGTAGCTACATACTTCGGCATGTGCATTCAAGTTGTCTTTTATTTTCAAGATTTTCATGTTTGAGATCATGGTGATTCTTGTGTTAAATCAATCATAAAATATCATAATTATATCGCATTTATGGTATTTTTTTAATATTATAACTTTCCTATTTAGTTAGCAACTCATTGGACCGGTCTAGTCCAGATTCAGACCAGAAACATGGCCTTAGTTTGACTGGGGTCCACAAGTCGCAAGTTCTTGGGTGGCCCATATCTCCCATATTCACTTGCCTTGCCGTTTTAAAGAAAGTTCTACTTCTACCCCGATGACTCGTAATTGAAGTGATTAGAAAAGCTTATAGAATTCCATAATATCCCGCCAATTGTACTACAAACATGAAATTTTTTAGACTATTATAGTTAAATAACTCAAATAAAATGAAAAGAAACTATTATTCATCAAACAAGCAGTTTCAACTTGAAAATTAGGAACCGAAGTTTTATATTAAGCATAATATTATTTTATGTCTACTCAATATTGCAAACGTACAGTTCTAAATACTAAATCACATGATTGCTTTATATTTTATGTAAGCCAGGAAGTATGGATCTTCGGCCATGCATTATGTTAGGATCGAAAATTGTACAAGCATTTTCCATCATGTGGGTGTGATTTTTCTTGTTTTAAGGGATATGTAGGCATGTGTACATATGTGTAGATGTATATTGCAAACGTATATGTGTTTATATATGTACAGACTTACGTGGGGAGACTATTATAAGGAGGATTACTCTAAAAGACTGAGTAGGGTTATTTCTGATGGAGAAATTGTATTTTCTTATTCTTCCACTTTATCTATTCTGCCACTTTATCCATTGTTTTGAATTTGACCTTGATCATCGTTTCCAAATCATTATGATACATGAGATCAAGCATTGAACAAGACAAGAAGAAAAGCATCCGCGTCGACTCAGACTTTAGATTAGGAAAGCCTCCTTTTGGTTATTTCCTTTTTGATTAGGAAAGATTTTTTTTTTATTTCCTTTTTGATTAGAAAAGAGTTCTTTTGGTTATTTCCTTTTAGATTAGAAAATAGTTCCTTTTTGGTTATTTTCTTTTAGATTCAGACTTTTTTTATTAGAGTTAGGATATGTTTAATTGGCTATAAATAATAGTTCCTTTTGTAAATCAAGTAATTAACTTTAATCAAGTAATTAACTTTTCAATTATTCAATTAAGAGAAATTTCTCTTTGTTTTCGTTCTTAACTTTGAGAAACTTAGAGATTGTGGATTCAAGCTCGTGAAATACTGTTATCAGGGCTCGTCGGCATCGGAACGATATCCGATCGGCCTCCCTGTTTCTACGTTTGCGTCAAGTGGTATCAGAGATTCGGCTTCAAACATCCTCGACAATGGAAAGTAACGGCGAGAAGGAACTTCCTCTATAAGATATTTCTGCGAGGATGGATTCTATGGATGGAAGATTTGGCACGTTGTAGGTGTCTCTTCAGAACCTTCAACAAGCCATTGAAGGATTTACCCTTCACCTCAACAATGGGAATAATTTCGCCGATGGTCTTCACCTAAGCGAACCTAGAGTTAGGTTACCCCGACATCCATCCCCGTACAATCCCCAACCCCCTCTAGTTCATCCCCTCCATATCAACCACGTCCAAATCAAACCCCTCCATATCAACCACGTCCAAACCAAACCCCTCCATATCAAACCCATCTGCATCAGCCTCCTCCATATCAACCCCCTCTATATCAACCCCCTACACATCATAGATGACATCCCAACCAACCCCCTCCACATGATGAATCCAGTGACGAAGGAGCAGACTATGGTACCCAATTTGAGGGATCATGGTACGACAATGTCTCGAGTAAAGAAGAAAGAGGGTGACCTTATGGCAGAGGTCGAGGCAGAGACTTCAACCCTCGTTGTAACTATCACCGACATGGTGGACATCACCACGACCAAGAGTATCGAATGAAGATAAAACTCCCCTCCTTTGGAGGAAATCTGGACATAGAGGCTTTCTTGGATTGGCTCTATGAAGTGGAGAAGTTCTTTGAGATGGCTAATGTACCCGAAGAAAATCAAGTGAAGTTTGTGTCATATCATCTCAAAGGAGGAGTCGCGGCATGGTGGGATCAGACTCAAAACACGAGGCGACGACAAGGTAAGCAGCCAGTTTAGATTTGGTGATACATGAAGCAACTACTCCAGGCTAGGTTGCTACCACCCAACTACCAAAAGATCCATTACAACCAGTTCGAGTAATGACATCAAGGCATCAGATCATAAACCCTTATACTGAATAGTTCTTCCGTCTTACTTCTCATTACGATTTGTCGATGAGCGAGGAGCAACTCGTGGCCAAATATATTGTAGGTTTGAATTATTCAATTCAAGAGAAGGTGGCCATCTACAACGTGTACTCTGTAGACGAAGCTCATAACATGACTCTCAAGGCAGAAAGATTAGCCTCCAAGGTGTTACCTTTCAGACAAGCCGAACATGGAGGTTCGGTCAAGAAGGTGAGAGGTGAGTCGGTCGGGACAACTGATTGGCATGTTCCTCCATGGTCGATCGAGCGGTCGATAACTCAACCACAACCCCCGACGACTCAAGAAAATCCGTATGTCAAGCCGACTGAAGGGAAGTGTTTCTGATGTCTCCAACCAGAGCATAAGTCCAACGAGTGCCCGCAATGGCGGAATGTCAATCTAGCAGATTATGAAAAAGCCGAGGATGGACACATGACTTCTAAAGAAGAGTATGAGGAAGAGGTTGCAAAGATTGAAGGCAACAATGTGTCGTGTGTTGTTCAACGACTTCTGTGTGCTCAGAAGACACCAGATTCATCACAATGACACCAAATTTTCTTTTCTAGATGTTCAGTCAACAGCAATGTGTGCACACTCATCATTGATAATGGAAGCTATAAACGTATAGTATCAAAGGCCTTGGTAGACCACTTGAAACTGCCGACTGAAGCAAAACCCGTGCCTTATACCATCGGATGGATCAAGAAGGGTCCCTCCGTGAAGGTGACCGAAGTATGCCGCGTGCCACTATCACTAGGCAAGACTTATAGTGATTCTGTTGCTTGTGATGTTATGAACATGGATGCATGCCATGTATTGTTGGGGCGACCGTGGCAGTATGACGTGGATGCTAAGCATGACGACAAGAAGAATGAATATTCTTTTGTGTGGATGAATAAAAAGATCATCCTACCACATATTACACCCTCTCTAAAGAGCCCCAAAGATTAAAAGTCCAAACATATATCTCTTTATAATAAGGGAGAGTTTCTGGACGAGTCAAAGGAGTTAAAGCAGATGTTTGCCTTAGTTATGAAAGAAGAAGTAAAGACACTCATTGAGGTTACAGAGAAGATGAAACTGCTGCTTAAGGAGTTCGAAGTGTTGCTTCACGAGGAGCTGCCAGAGGGTCTTCCACCCATGAGGGATATTCAGCACCATATTGACTTCATCCCGGGTTCAGTGCTTCCTAATCTCTCTCATTATCGCATGAACCCACATGAGAACTAGGTTTTGCAGGATACCATTGAGAAAACCAATGCAAAGTTCAAGGCGCGAGCAGACACAAAGAGGCGACTCAAGGTCCTCAAGAAGATCAACGATAATATATATGTAGTGGATCTTCCAGAAGGAATGGTTATGTCGAAGACATTCAACGTGGCGGATATTTCTGATTATCATCCTTCAATCAAGTTGTATTCGAGTGATGCGAACTTAGAGACGAGTTCTTCTGAAGAAGGAGGGACTGATAAAGGAGATCAAGCATTGGACAAGACAAGCAGAAAAACACCCGTGTCGACTCGGACTTCAGATTAGGAAAGCGTCCTTTTGGTTATTTCCTTTTTAATTAGGAAAGAGTTCTTTTTGATTATTTCTTTTTTGATTAGAAAAGAGTTCTTTTGGTTATTTCCTTTTAGATTAGAAAATAGTTTTTTTTGGTTATTTCCTTTTAGATTCAGACTTTCTTTTTTATTAGAGTTAGGATAGGTTTAATTGGCTATAAATAATAGTTCCTTTTGTAAATCAAGTAATTAACTTTAATCAAGTAATTAACTTTTTAATTATTCAACTAAAAGAAATTTCTCTTTGTTTTCGTTCTTAACTTTGAGAAACTTAGAGATTGTGGATTTAAGCTCGTGAAATATCTGCTGTTGTTAGGGCTCGTCGGCATCGGAACGATATCCGATCGGCCTCCCCGTTTCTACGTTTGCGTCACATTAACATTCATGAGATAGAAGATAGTAGATATAGCTATTTTCATCAAGTGATTATAAAACACACAAACTGAAACAAAATTTATTAGAGGGAATTTTCTCTTTTGGTGGATCAATGCAATCCAATACTTACATTTAAAACGAAAAAAGGAGAGTAAAAAACCGGACAAATATATGCTTTTCAATAATGTCATAGTCTTAGTTAATTTATTTTAGTTTAATAACCTAGCTCAGAATTGAACCCATGACAGTGGGAGTCATATTTGAACATCCCAATTGTCTGGGTTACCCGTGGAGGGTTCATAGACTAGTTTATTAGTAACTTGAACAAGTCATGATAGCATGTAACTCCAGTGTTGCTCGAATTTAAGTTCTTCTATCATATGTTTCTTAAGATACACTAAATCTTTTTTGGGATATTTTTAATAATATTTTCTAACCGGTCCTTCAAGTAATAATGTGTTAGAAAAATCTAATACTATGAGATCTGCAATCCACAAGAAACAAGGTTTCATTATCCTCCTATAAATTTCTTTGTCATCATCTCCGGTAATGTTTTTCTTTATTGGAGAGAATCCGAGTTCCTACCCATCGTATTCAAAAAACTAATTACAGTTCTCTTTGACAATATACATTTGATCATGGAAATGATGCTCACATAAAATATCAGAAACTAATACATGAGAAGTCATGATTCAAGCTCTGACACTTTTCTTCGGATATTCCCAAATAATTAGAGCTTCTCTGTCAATATTCAAGGCTGTTTCTTCACAAGCTTGAGAGAACACTGCAATCCTTGTCCCTGCTGTATTCATTGTGGCAAGCAGAATAGATGAACATATTTACATTATCTTGTTTAGCCACAAAAATCAAAGAATCCCATCATGCTTTAACATCTTTTCGAGATATTAATCACTAAAATTGAAGAGGATAAAATATCAAGCCATGGACCATTGTTCACTATCTGGTCCCTACTTGTAAGGAATCATTAGGACATAATTTCCTAGTGTTAGAATATAAAAATATAGTCCGCAATCCTAACCCTAAAATCAGAGTTTTTGTGTGATGGTTAGATGGACTTTAAGATGATATCAGAGAAATTCATGTTCAAATATTATCGGACACGAATTTAAAATGAAGTTTCTAAAAATTAACACCGCTACATGAGTCTAGGTTTCTGTTCTAAAAAGGATCCTCAATCTGCAAGGGCATTTTAGAATATAAAAATATGACCTTTATCGAGTTTTGATGCAACGGTTATATAAAGCTTTAAAAAATGATGATAAGTACACAACTAACTGAAATCCTTGTAATAATAATTATGCTCTCCCTTTAGTTTATGCTGAGCTCATTTGAGAAACTGGTGGCATATGTTCTCAAAGAACAAGCAAAAGTACTGTTTACATCTCTGAATAAGATGCTGCTCCCCCAAGTTGTGAATACAAATCTTCAGACTGTCCCCAAGAAGCACATATATTGCGTAGAATCCTAAACCAACTTGCTGCAAGGTTCTATACATTTCGAATCCTAATCCAACTTGCTGCAAGATTCTATACATTTATCACAAGAAATACCAAAGTCAAGCTCTTGATGAAGGTACTCTAGGAATTAATTATATGCTATTGTAGTGATCGTTCTTCTTTGATCAGGACATTGTAAGAATATGTTATATGCTAAGCATGTGTCTATAGATTTTTGAAGCAAAGTTAATGGACAAATGCGTCTATAGACCTAAGCTCTCTTTTGGATCTTGGATGTGGGGATATGGCCATAATTAAGATTCTATATATTTTATGTAAGCTCAATTAGCTTTAAGTTGTGACGATATTGGGTATTCTCCGTGTTCTATTATGGTTCGCATAATCTATATACTATTACTAAAAACTCTTACCCTTGAAAATGCCACTTGGCAAAAATGACACATACCCTTGAAAACACCACCTAACAAAAATGACACATGGCAAAAATGACACATACCCATATTAGCCTTTCAC
>BQKN01000073.1:464457-484947 GCA_022839385.1 Asparagus kiusianus | reverse complement strand
AGCTAGAATTATGTTGTCCTAAGCATATCTTGGATGCTAATGACGTGCATGCTACACTTTAGGGTTTCAAGCCCAACGACTGGCGTTATCTGATCGTTGACTATGTCTTGCACGACATATTGCCGAATGATCAGAAGCATGCAATCTCCATCCAAAGGAGAGCCTCTCACTTTTTCTATAACATTGTATCGCATATCGTGTGATAGCATATTGCTTAGATACTTATCACCAAATGAAGCATAAGAGGCACTTAAAGAAACCTATGATGGTTCGGTGCTCACCAACACGCGCTATTATTGGCCAACGATGATTGCACACACAGTGGCCTACATCACGTGATGCCACGCTTGCCATGTAGGCATTTTACATCAACCCCCAGAGGAATTGCACCTGACAGTGGCCTCATGGCCATTTGAGATGTGGGGAATGGATGTCATCGAACTAATTAGCCCGCTATCTGCTAGAGGGCATCGATTCAGTTTGGCCATGATAGATTACTTCTCTAAGTGGACCGAAGCCATCCCACTCAAAGAAGTCAAGACTTCTAATATAGTTAAATTCTTAAAACACCATGTCATCTATTCAGCGTCCCTCGAAGGATAGTCCATAACAATGGTCCGTAATTTATCAGTTGACCATTCTTCAAGTTCTATGACAAGTTGTGAACCTAAGATGTGGCTTCTATGCTATATAATCTATCTGCCAATAGTCTACCTAAAGCTTTAAATAAAACCATTATCAAGCTATTAAAGAAGTTCGTCTCTTCCAACAAGTGTGACTGGGATGAGAAACTCAAAGAATGCCTTTGGGCCTATTGAACAACGGTCCGTACTCCTACGAACGCTACACCCTAGTGTATGGATGTGAAGCTTTGATATCTTTGGAAATCCAAATTCTATTATTGAGAACTGCTATTGCATAGAAGATGACGATAGATGAATATCATCAAAGATGTCTCCATGAGTTAGAGGTGCTGGATGAGTTGAGACTCAAAGATCAATAATAAATCGAGATGTATCAATCTCTAATCTCAAGAGTCTTCAACAGGAGAGTCAAAGAATGATTCTTTAAGGAAGAATACTTAGTCTTAGCCATTCATCGACCCATGGTCATAACACCCAAGACCAAAGATAAATCCTAGCCCAAATGAGAAGGTCTATTTATAATAGAGATAGTCTACTCAAATGAAACAAATCGCTTGATTGATTCAGAAGGCCTATTTGTAGTAGAGATAGTCTACTCAAATGTAACATATTGCTTGATTGATTCAAATAGCAACACGCTTATGACACTAATTAATAGGAAATTTCTTAAGAAATATTACCCTTGAATTGAGCATTTTCCATCTTCCTGCATAGATCTTAGTCACATTTAAGTTTTTACCTTGACCATGAGAATGACATCTCGGCCCAAATTATCAACAATTCAATTCTAAGAAAATCCCCCCAGTGAGTTATCTAGTTAACATTACACCTCTATACCCTGGGAATCCCTTGTCGTTGTCATGTTAACATTACACCTTTGAATGGTTTGCACTTCCTAAAGACTTGAGTGGTTAACATTATACCTCTAGCAGCCCCTTGTCTATAATTGATTAGTTAACATTACACTTCTATCGATTTTACTATCATTAAGTTAACACTACAATTCTAAATAGTAGTTGTCCCTTAGACTTTCTAGAACGCGACTAGTGAACACTACATCTCTGTCGGTTATTCTATTTGATACATTAACACCACACATCTATCAAAATCTCCTAATAGTGTAATATTAACATTGTACGTTTGAGCATCACTAGTTCTTTAGACATGATAGGTTAGTACAACACCTCTATCAATGCAACTTCGTCGACCGGCTAACATTACACCTTTGTTGACTCCTCTCTTTAGTTAGGTGAGTTAGAGTTCCATAACTCAACCATTTTCCCCATAGATTCATTCACAATCCTAGATTTCATACGATGCAATATGTTAATGTTTATACCTCTATTATTTAAATCCAAAAATAAAAAGTTCTTTATTGACAAGAGAGAACTAAGTCATTACAAAAGTGATAACATGTCATGCATATAAGCTAAGATCATTGGTGATACAATGACCTAATATGTTTGATGCACTAAGCCATACCAGTCTCACGTATGTTGACAACGCCATTAAAGACCTGCTCCTTTAAAGCATCTAGATCAACTAGAGTTTCCCAAACTTCCACGACTTCCAACCAAGCTGCTCCTTAAAGCCTCTGGATCAACTAGAGTTTTCCAAACTTCCACGACTTCCAACCAAGCTTATTCTATCTTCAAGCATTCTTCCCTATGGGCACGTTTAGCGGCCATTTCAATAGATTTAGCCTCAAACTCTTCTGTTTGATTTTGGGCCACTTCCAACTTTGCTTGCGCCTCACTGATAATAGCCTTGGCCCTATTAATGGTGGCTTCCCTCATAAATATGGCACTAGTGATCTCCGTATTTTCACCATCAATTTTAGCAACATATGTGGTTAGTTATTGAAGCAAAAAATTGACTTCTTCCACCTCTTTACGGGCATCCTCCTCGAGCTTATGACATTATGTCGTAAGGTGATGGAATTCTAGAATTTTGCAATAATGGTGATGTCAGCCTCACGAAGATGTTGCAACTCTAGAAAATGGAGTTTATCTTGGTCAATCATCTCTTTGTAAGGGCTGACATGCTCGGCTCCGACAACTGATACAAGAAGGTTGAGCTAAATCCGCAATAATCACTTAGCGTGGGTGGATATGCCTCACCTAACAGTCAGAGCACTTTCAACACTTGAATAGTTTCATCAAACTTTTAACCAAAATCTAAATATCTGATTCGGCTAAGTCCTCAGAATCAAGGGAAGAAGGACCTCTCGCTGGCCCTGATAGCTTTAGTCGCCATGACTAGAGACTCGGTCATGAACGACAACTCAGTTGTCACCACCCTTAGTTGTTTTCTGCCCAGCATAAAATATGAAGTGAGTGAAGCCAAAACACTCAAAATGTCTATTGAAGTGGAGGACACGGGAGTTGTTGTAACCAAAGGCTCAGAGCGTTGTATGATCGACACTGCCTTTGTGATGCTCAAAGCATTCTGTGACGAACGTTACCATTGTGGGTATGACCAAAGGCTCATAGCACCATGTGATCAATGCTATTTTGGTGGGTGCAATTACAGGCTTGATATGCATAACCATAGGCTCGATATCAACATTAGCGACCTTGATCCATGATCAGATTGGCCTTTCTGTTGATGTCGTAGGTTCACTCTCAATATGAGGCTCGGACCTAAGAGGCATACCCATTTTGTCTCGAGACTCTCAATATAAGGCTCGGACCTTAGAGGCATACCAATTTTGTCTCCTCAAGGAATAGAAGAAATTAGTACATCTTCTTTAGACTCAAATGACTCCACAATAGAAACCAAGCGCCTAACGACTGAATGTTTGGCTACAGACGGAGGTGTTGTGTTTGCGGTGCCAACATCAGACTCAGCCTCAATGTCTACATTATGAGGGAAGTAAGATGTTAGTTATCAAGTTAGAATAACTGCATTATCTTTTTGAATAAAAAATGTACCTAAGATGTGGAAAGACCCACCTACATCACCTCCTGGTACAGATTCTTTAGTGTCGATGAAGTAAACATCATAATCATAATCGATTTGTTCTTCCTCTTCTTCTTCCTAATCTACCCAATCAATGTGCATAGTGTTCTTGTTTGCAAATAAGAGGCATATGTTGTTAGGATACAAATATACTGAATTGGGATAAAGGTAAAAGTGAATCTTGCATGGAGCAACCCAAGTTTAGCTATCGACTTGTATGCTGAAGCTATGAGAGACTTTTCTTTTTCCCTTTGAGGCTCCTCTACTACAAAGGATGTCTCCTTCAGAGGCAATTCCAAGTGTCGTCATCTGAGTAGCTCTTGCAAGGGTCATACCGATCATTGCCTCTTCCCATGAGTCCCTCTACCTACCACTACTTGACAGACCATCAGCTTTGTTAGCTCCCGAATACTAATACCGATAGGTCTGTGTGGCGGTGACTTGTCAGCAAAGGCACCCGAGTCATCTTCATCTCCATCCAATCTGGCTTTTGCCAAATATTCTTGGAGCCTAGGTGCTTAAATTTTGGATCCTCACTTGGAAGCTTCTTTATACTTCCTGATGATCCATTTCGCGCCAGTCTTATTCACCTGGAAGTTTAGATTGGGAATGTTCACCGCATTGTACCACTTATAAAATCCTAACATTATATAATACTTAAGCATATTGTAAGGCAAAATGAATATGGCACCTGTACCCCCATCAGCGAAATGGCAACAAGCTCGGGCTCTATCAATAAAGCTCCTAGAGAGCAATAACCTAATGTTTGTGTTTCCAACAAAAAGTTGTCATATTCAAACTCCCACTCAAAATGGTAGGGTAAATAAGACTCGATATAACATTTGGTCCTATTTAATCGAGCAATGAGGTAACTTGGTTTAATGTTAACCAGCCAGTTGAAGCAACCACTGCTTAGGAAAGTGGACCCCTCTAAGCTAAGAACGTCTTCATATTCATCCCTAATATTGGTGAGCAATTTTGGGAAGACAACAATATAGGCAATAGTGATCTTTCCACACAATTCGGCGAATACCTACAGTATACTCAACCATCCACTTTGATGACTTATATCGCTATATGAATGCAACCCCTTCTTCACGCCTGGTGGCTGTATACATGAGTGAAGCATATACCATACTATCAATTAGGTATACAGTAACTCCACCCTAGGACTCGGGACTTCTTCCCTTAGGTAGCCACCCTCCTAATTCAAATATTGTATTGCCAACTCTCTCAATTCATGGTAGATGTAGCTAATCATGGCTAGGAGCAGAGCCATATTGTACCCATGAGCAATCAAGATTGCAGGGTATGACACCTTGATGGAGATGAATCTTTTGGATGAGAGAGCACTACACCCCTTTTAACCAGATTGAAAGAAACCTTGTGAGCAGAGCTTGAATAGAGATAGGCTCTTCAACTTGATGGTGGAAGCTTTCAAACATGTCCCCTACATAGAATCCATACTCGTTCGATGTGGTAGTACGAAGCATAGGACCATGCTTGAAAATTCTCTTTTCCACTTCAAGTCCGGTACTTGGAGGAATAGGCTCCATATTCCCCTTCTTGCTCACATTTTTTATATAGATATGAAGCCCAAAGCACCAAAGCAATGTTAGGGCCGTGAGCAGCATTGGAAACTATTTGGTGGTAGATATGAAGTGACACACCACCTCTCAAAAGGTTTCACCAATATGAGCGTAGTAGGCAATACACTTCAACTCCTTTTTTGGCAGGAAAGAATTCCTTGTACTGTTGCTCTCCCATTAGCAAACAAGATATCTCAAATATCTTATGCAGAGCTATTCCAATCTCCGTCACTGGCATGAAAAAAGTGTTACTATCAACATTATACATCTCGAGAATGTTGTATAAAATCAATGTGTAGATCTCAACCTATATTGAGTAGATCTCACCGTAGAGTACAACCCCTTTCTATTAGTCTTTCTCCAAAAGGTGGTCAAGGAAAAATCAATCAACCGAGCCCACCACTTTGAGTTAGTTGATCGAATCCATCCGAGGAATCCAACATCCTCCTCTGGATACTTTCTATTGATGTTGGCAAACTAGTTGCTAAAAATATTCGAAATCACATGGACTTTATTAGTAGGGGCATCCTCTTTAATAGTACCAAGATGGAGACCCATGATGCTAAGGCCAAATCCTTAGCCAAATCACCCCTCCTATCGAAAACCACCTTCATGCTTCAAGCTTCCCACCATCACATTGTCCTCCTTTTTAACGATTGGGAATTACATCACATGAGAGACCGTAGAATTCTGCAAGAACATGAATGATACATGTCATTCCATCATTGGCAAATAAAAGCATTAATATCCCTAGACATAGCACCAGCATTCCCTTTCCTGAGTGAAAACGACATTACCCCAGGGTTGCTATTATCAAATAGAAACTATGGTTTCCCTAATTGGTCACTTTTTGGGATAGAGAACTCAGCATCCATGATCGGTTCTCTTAGGGTGGTAGCACTCCCATGGTGAATTGCATCAATTCGTTCTTTATTACTTTACTTAAAGAATAGATGAATAGTTCCCTTGAAAACATGCAACGTTAGAGAATTTGAAGTTCCATAATGCCTAAAATGGTTATGGTGGCTAGCAGACATATCTGGTAGAGTAATTGCATAAAGAAAGGAAAATTAGACTGGTAGAGAAATCGTACAAAAAGAAAGAAAGAAAATGAGTTAGAAGACTTATCGGAAGACTTAGCTTCAAAATCGACTAAGTCTTGAGCTCATAGGTAGAGCTCATGCACTAAACCTCTGCCTCCCTGCCTCCTGCAGCCCCGCGCCTCCACTCGACACCACCTCTCCTTCCTCACTTCAGCCTCCGCCTCCTCGAACCCAGCCAGACCGACCCACCTCTCCCCGCTGACTCGAGACCCCGATAGCTGACTCGTCACCGACGAAGCCCGCTGCGCTGCCAAAATCGCTAGCTAGCCTCCCCACTGAACCGTACCCAGCTATCCGACCAGCTGCCCTCGTCGCTATCCGATGTCAACCCGAGCTCACCGCTGCCTGACTGCCGTCGTCAGTCCCGACCCGCTGCCCACGCCGCTACCCGACGCCGACCCGAGCTCGCCACCTCCTGATCGCCGCCGTCAGCCCCGACCCGCTACCCCTCGCTGGAGTTTCTTCCGACACCATACTCCACCGTGTCCGATTCGATCCGTGCCATTGACGTCGACTTGTTCGATGCACCGAGGCAAGATCTCACCTCTTAATTAGATATTTTTACAATTATTATCGTTTAAATATTAGTTAGATATATTAATGTTGTTAATATGCATATTTGGCGTGGAATGCTGATATATGGTATTAGATAACATTTGTTTAGTAATAAATAATAAGATATTTTACTGTATTTATGTCTGAAATTTAACGAGAATGAAATGATAAACGTATGTGTTGTAATTAGATTTTATGAGACATTAATAATTTTGTATAATTACATCTAAGAATTTATGGACATGAAATGATAAGTTAGGTGTTATAATTAGAATTTCACTACTAGAAAATGGGTTATTGCCTACGGATATTTAGCGACGGAATTTTCCGTCGCTATAACATAACTTTTTTCCGTCGCTATAACATAACTTATAGCGACGAAATTTCCGTCGCTATTTATCCGTAGGAAAATAGCTTTATAGCGACGGAAAATTATATTTTAGCGACGGAATATTTCTGTCGCTAAAATAATAGCGACAATATTAAATTCCGTCGGTAAATCCAATATAGCGACGGAAATTCCGTCGCTAAAACAGTTTTTAGCGATGGAATTATCCGTCACTAAAACTTTTCGGTGGGAAAAAAATTTCGGGCGCGGGCGCCCAAAATTTTGGGCACCCCGCGCCCGTTTTTACCGAGACCAACCCCCCTTCTCTCAGAACCCGAGACCCCCCCTCTCTTTCCCCCTCTCTCTCTCCCAGATCCCGACCCCCCAACCTCAGACCCTCGTCGCCGCCGCCTTCGCCGCCGCCTTCGTCGCAGCAGCCGCCATCTCCTCCAGCGTGGTCCGTGCCGCCTGAATCCCATCGCCGCCTCGCCTACCGCCACTAGATCTCGTCGCGAGCACGTCCCGCAGCAGCCGCCATCTCCTCCACCGCGCCGCCTGAATCCCCAGCGCCGCCGCTCGTCGCCCTCCCCATAGTCAGACCTGCACTACCTCAGACCCGAGATCCTCCCCGACGTCCGATAGCTCTGAGATCCGCCCTGAGCTCAGATCCGTCGTGAGCTCCTCCTTCAGCCGCTGTCGACGCCGTCTCGTTGTCCTCACGTCACCGACAACCCCGGCAGCCCCTCTCCGCTGATCCTCTCTCCCGTCGCCGCCAAGTCCAACGCCATGAACCAAGGCAAGTCCCATTTGGACTTGTTATTCTCTCATGCTCAGTTATTACGGATTAATTTCATGCTGTTTATTAAGTATAATAGATGATACATGTGGTATAAGCATAATACGTATACTGTCAGTTGATTATTAGATTAGTTCTTCTATGTTCACGATGAAAAGTTATTATGGTTGTGTGTTGAAGATTAGTCATTATTGTTAGCAATTATTTTCAATATTGTAGTTGGGTAATAGTATGGCGATGTTGAATTATTTTGTTATATGATGTGTCGTAATACTAGGAAAGCGAGAGAAAAGAAGTATTTTAAAGAAAATGAATATTTTAAAGATTATTTTAGAAGTAACTATTATAAATAAATAAAAATAATTTATTTGTGAAGAGGATTATTTTAGAAAAATAAAAATACTTTAAATTAATTTATTTTTGAGAAATATTATTTTTGGAATTAAATTGTATCTTGTGTTGGATGGTTGTAAACTATGACATTTCATGTGCAAAACGGTCACTGTTTTCAATCTACGTTACGACCGTGGTTATATGAGACAATACTTAGCTAATGATAATATTTTTATGAGTAATTTAAAGGTTTGAATAGTAAGTTAATGTGACCAGTCTGCATGCATAATTTTCACTGTGTATATTTGTTATTCATGTCTTGCAATTTATTTGAATACATGGTATCAATTAGATATTTAGATCCATTATTTCATGTTTTGTTTGAGAACCTTAGTTTTTTGCAATATCCAAAAATTATGGAAAAATCAAACCCTAATAAAAAATATTCATATTGTTAAAATTATAATATAAAAAAAATTAGGGTTAGGGTTAGGGTTAGGGTTAGGGGTTAGTGGTTAGGGTTAGGGTTAGGGGAGGGTGAGGGTTAGGGTTAGGGGTTAGGGTTAGGGTTAGGGTTAGGGGAGGGTTAGGGTTAGGGTTAGGGTTAGGGGAGGGTGAAGGTGAGGGTGAGGGTTATGGTTAGGTGAGGATGAGCGTAGGGGTGAGGGTTAGGGTTAGATGAGGGTTAAGGTTATGTGAGGGTGAGTGTGGGGGTGATGGTGAGGTTGAGGGTTAGGGTTAGGGTTGGTGTAGGGGTGAGGGTGGGGGTGATGCTGAGGGTTAGGGTTAGGGTTAGGGTTAGGGTTAGGGTGGGGGTGGGGGTGAACTCGGGCATTTTGCGGATCGTATTCTGACTGGTTGGAGACCAAATTACGCCGATGAAATGAAGAAAGCGCAGAACCGGGATCTGGCTGTAAGTAGCAGTTAATTTGTATATTTAATTTTTATAACAATGCATTTTAAATGTGTTAGAATTGACCAGGTTGTTTTGGTATATCGCAGGAGAAATTACATGCTAAGGTGCAGAAGCAATTATCACAGACTCAGGTCGATTCTAACACTCCGACCCGATTAAGTAGAGAGGAGGAGGATAGCATCATCGAGACAGTCATTGGACCGAGTAGGAAGAACAGATACAGGTGGAGAGGATCCGAGCATCGGCCGTACGAGTCCAGTAGCACCTACGAGTCTGCAGCTCCACCAGGATGCAGTTCTTCTCAAGACCCGACTATGGAGCAGCGGATGAAAACGATGGAAGATTGGCAGTCGCGTCGGGAGTCGGAGCTACTCCAGATGGCGGAGGAAGAACGGAGGCGCCGGGAGCAGAGGGAGCTGGAATTCACCCAGTTCATATCGACTCTGCCTTCTGATGCTCAGGAGGCATATAGGATACGGTTTTTGGCGGATCAGGTAATATATATATATATATATATATATATATATATATATATATATATTCTTTTTTAATTAAATGAATTAAATATAAAATTCTTACTTAGTTACGAGTATGCCATGTGACTAAATGATATCACACAAACTGTTACACACAAACTATATCTCTCTCTGAAACACAACTAAAATTATATACTTAATGTTTTTATGTGATGTTGGTGTTGATGGTGCGTGCGTGCGTAGCGATGGTTGTATTGGCTAGTGAGTTGGTTAGTTGGTTGTTATTTTGTTTTGTTGTGGGGCGTTCGTGCGTAGGGTTGTTGGTTATGTTGTTGGTTGGTGGGTGTTTTCGTCGTGGTGGTGGTGGTGGTGGTGATGATGATGGAGGGGGAGGGGGTGGGGGGTAGGAGTTTGGTTGGTTCGTGGGTGGGGGATTGTTATTGTGGTGGTGGTGGTGGTGTTGATATTGTTGTGATGTGGTGTTGCATGTGTTGTATTGTCGTGATCGTTATGTGCGTGCTTGATGTTGGGTTTGGTCGTGGTGGGGGAGGGGGAAGTGTGGGGATTGGGTTGAGCTGGGTACTCGTGCGTGCGTGTGTACGTGTCGGTGGAGATAGGTACGGGTGCGTGCGTTGTTAAAAACATGTGCGTGCTTGCGTATAATACATAAATATATGCCATGATACACTCTCTGAATCATATAACATGTAAGAATATGCCATGATACTCTATTATTACTATACTTGCATGTTATGCCTTGTTGTTTTATAATTTGTTACTTTACTGTAAAATTCAGTTTTTGATGATGTACGTATTGCTCTATAACATTTTATTTTTTTTAGGCTGGGACTTCTCGACAAGGTGGAGTTGGTGATGAGGATGAGGATGATGATGATCGGGACTGAGTTTATTTGTTTTAACATTAAAAACAATGGGTGTGCTGTATAAACATTTCTAATCTTGGGATATTTATTATGTTTTTAGTGAAATAATTGTTATATATGCGTGAAATATGTGTTATATGTGCTTGTGTTGTGTAAATTTATTGTACAGGTTATTGTTGTGAAATATATTGTACAGGAATTTCTAATTTTCAAAAAAAATTTAAAAAATTTCAGATTATTTTTAGCGATGGATATTCTGTCGCTAAAAGTTCTTTTAGCGACGGAAAACTGACACGCCAGATGTGCACTAAACAACTTTTAGCAACGGATTTTCCGTCGCCAATATATATTGGCGACGGAAAATTATATAGCGACGGAAATAGGGTGACGGAAATACGGTCGCCAAAAGTATATTTTGGCGACGGAAAATCCGTCGCCAAAAAAGATAGCGACGGTTAATTGTATAGCGACGAAAAATACCGTCATCAAAAAATTATACATAAACGACGGATTTTCCGTCGCTATATATCCGTCGCTATAAATTAGCGACGGCAAATCCGTCGCTAAAGGTAGATTTACCTACCCTGATAATAGTGACGGATTTTTAGCGACGGAATTTATTTTTTTCTGTCGCTAAAACTTTTAGCGACGGATTTTGGACTTTTGGCGACGGATTTGTCCGTCGCCAATAGTCCCCTTTGCAGTAGTGTTTGCAAAATATTATCGAAAAAACATAAATTAAAGGTAATTTATAAAATAGGGAAATAATACTATTCATGTAGAAAAGAATTAACAAATATATATTACATAAATATTTTATTTTAAATTAGTTATAATGAGAAATAGTTTTAAAGAATAATTTTGGAAAAAGAATATTTATTAATTAAGAACGTATAACGGATAGTCGTAGAGTGCGACATTTCATGTGCAAAACGGCATCGGTTTTTAGTTTTCTTTTTGCCGCATTATTATATTAGAGGATACTTAATTATGGTTAGCTTACATGAGAAGTTTGGACACCCAGTTGTAAGTAATCAATGAAACCTATTTAGGTGTGCATTTATACTGTGATAGGTTGCTCATGCATTCCATGTTTTAATGGAGTGATTATTTATGCTTTACAAACTTGTTTAATCATGTTCGACATGCCATGTTATTATTGTATAGAATTAATGTTATTATTATCTCATTGTTGTGATTGAGAACCTTAGTAGTTCATGACTTAGTGGCCTCGTGCGTCATGAACAGACCTAGTGACATGTGTGGGTGTGTTGACTGAATTTAGGTGGTGAACTAGAGATAGTGTGGATTATATTGACTTAGAAAAGTGAGAAGAGTTGGGATGAGGAAGTCCTTGTTCATATGACCGGATGTGACTGTTGATGTATCTTCTAGGCTCGCACCAGTGGATCGGTGTCACCACTGGGGTTGGTTTGTTGGGTCAAAGTAGATCGGTGTCACTACTTTGGTTCATGAATTTGATATTCACCCGAGTTTAGCTTGAGTCTGGACCAGGCTAAAAACAGATTGTGTGTAGTCATCTGACCGAGTTTGTATAGCGGTATTGGATGCACGTAGGGGATTTGTGAAAAGTCAGTTATCCGATGATATGAGCATTGACTCTGTGTGAGATGTGGACTAGGTATAGAATGACTAGTAATAAGATCTTGTTATCTAATGTGATTATGGACTCTTGTGTGAGATGTAGGTCAGTTGTATTTTCTTTTCAGACATAGATCGGGATTAATATTTAATTATCTATAATTTGAGACATATGGTATATACATGAGGGTTTCCTTATTTGGATTATTTTACTCGACATACTACGTCTCTTATTGTAGATTTAAGTATTAATTCTATCTAATTGTATGACCTTGTTACTTGGATAATTATTCTGATCGCTAGCTGCATGACCTCATTACCCGATTGAATTTTGGATTACTCTGATTATTATAGTAGTGAATTGCATTTGGATTATCAGAATTCTAGTGTCATGCTTCTATTATTATTACTATTATTGCATTGGTCGTTCGACCGTTTCTATTCTTCATTGTGGGATCTTGTCGTGTGCCATGCACGCTGACATACTCCTTTTCTTACAGGATGTACATCAGATTTAGAGGACGGACATCTATAGTTTGGAGTAGTACAGGAGTCAGAGGATCCTCCGTAAGAAGGCTTTGACAGACGGAGCAGGAGAACAAATCGAAGCTTAGTTACCTCTTTTAGTTAGTTGATGACCCTAGTTTACTTTTATAGCACTTTCCTTTTTCGCCTGATCGTTATATTTTATATTTTCCAGCGTTCAGATCGTTTTGTATAAGGGCATGTTTGGCCCAAATATTATGTCTGGATGATTATTTTAGTTGTGATATGTATATTTTGGTTTCGAGTTATTTATTATATTCTTGCTACTGTGATCGGGGACCTGTGCCTTCGCTTTATATTGCTTGACGCTTAGCGTATTAGATTGAGTAGAAGGTCTAGTACTTTTCTCCTCAGTCTAATACGTTGTGGGCTTGTTCACATTCCGATTCTCGGGTATTTTGGAAAGCGGGGCGTGATACCTCAGGCTATCCACATTGTCCAAACCCTTTCTAATATGGATCTGTCTCTTCAGACTCTCATACCACCTCTGGGATTAGGAGTTTCTGCAATCGCTGTTCGAGGGTAATGACGAATCCGTCATGTGCTCCAACAACATCGCCTCCCATTATAACTTTAAAGACTGCAAGGTGTTGCTTAAGATTAGGGATTTATTGGATGTCCTTAAGAGGATTAGGTTTCGTTACATCTCTCCTATTGACAACAACCTAATGGAAGGCTACATCGTCGTTTAGGTTATCGGCAAGCCTATTTCTGAGAGGGTTTTCTAGAAGTTGGAGGTCCAAGAGCACCAAGCAAAGTGGGAGGGTAATCCCTCATTAGAATCGAGTTGGGTAGACAAGGCTGATCCTATCAATATTACTATTGACCAACCTCCCCCTAGCCATCGCTTGCAACATGTGCAGCCATTTAGCGCTGACCTATTGAGGTCACATGGGAAGGAAGGCATATGATGCTGGAGAGAGACATCTGATAGAGTTTTCTCTAGGTCTAAGGTGTTGGGACGCGCACCTTTCATAGGGATAGGGGTTTCTCAGGCCACTTCGCTTCCAGCAATGATAGCAACCACGGAGGAGCAGTTGGCCTCTAGGTTACCTCACATGTACATTTACTTTTGGTTTGTTTAACTTGATGTTGATATAGGATGTTAACAATATATACTAGATGATACCCTTTTGGAATGTCTGTTATAATGTTGTGTGTTTGGTTGTTACGATAAATGACTGGTTGTTAAGATTAGGGCTTGGTTGTCAAGCTTATGGATTGGTTGTTAACCTTAGCTTTTGGTTGTTAAGGTTATGGACTGGTTGCTAAGTTTATGTGTTTGTTGTTAAACTTAGCACCAAACGTTGTTAAGGTTATGACTTGGTTGTCAAGCTTATGGCTTGGTTGTCAAGGTTACAGATTAGTTGTTAAGCTTAACTTTTCATTGTCAACAATTTAATTAACCATCTTATATCCTTAACAACTAATAGACATACCATAAACAATTAAGTATTTATATTTATAATATATACAAGAATTAAATATTTACATTTATAATAGTCTATCCCTCAATGTCATCATTATCAAGTTCATCGAGATCTTTTTTCCTCTTCCTACCTTCAATTAGTAAATAGGATGATAGATTCGCTTGTATTACTTATGTGTTTTGATCTTTGGGCGTGATGTGCAGGATGCTTCTACCTTCAATATTGGCTTTTGCAAATAGGTAGATGTAGATCCCGTGATCATACCTACACACAAAAAATACACCATTAAATCCCTAAGGTTAACAACCAATATATATACTTAACAACCAATAGCTAAGCTTCACATCCAAACCCTAACCTTAGAAACTAAACTATAATCTTAACAATAAATCCCTATGGTTAACAACCAAAGCTTAACCTTAACAACCACTCTTTAAACTTAATAACTAATCCATGAACTTCACAAAAACCTAACCTTAACAAACAATTTCCAACATTAAATTCCAAAAAGAGTTTCAGAAAACTTACACTCCCTTTTGTTCCTCGCATGGAACTACGATTGGGTAAAATACACTATGCAATTTGTTTTCGTGGAAGCCAACTTTATATAGTTGAAGGCTTTAACAATGTTGAGCACATGACCCTAATGTCTAGATTGATCTCTCAAGGAGTCATAATATCTGGAAACATTATTTTTTAAATCAAACTCCAAGAGATTCCAATGATCCCCTTAGACAATGGGAACTAAGAGGTTAGTAATTCCTTCATCGATAAAATTTTTGATGAAGAGTCCATATGCATCTCGGTAGTTAGGTCTCTCCACATGTATTGTATACTGTAATCAAGAATTAGCCTGATCAAAAACCTTTTAACATAGATTTCAATAGATAAATACATATATGTTTGTCATATATACTTACAGAAAAGAAAACAGAGACCAACCCATATTTTTTGCTAGTTGATTCATTGTGACTTTCACGTATTATATCTAGCAGTGCATCAGTAACCTATAAGATGACAACAAGAAATAAATAATAATAATGTAAAAGATGATAAACAATAATTATTAAGAATAAATCTTACTAAATTATCCAATCGACCACCGCGTAAAATATTAAGAAGCTTAAATCGGTCAATAGACGCCCATTTATCTTTGTACACTTTAACCAAGGTGCAAAAAGAATGAAACAATTAATATAGTTAGAAACAAATACATAACATTAACAACCAACTCGTAACCTTAACAACAAACCCGTAACCTAAACAAGAAATCAGTAACCTTAACAACAAACTCGTAACCTTAACAACCAACCCGTAACCTTAACAACAAAGCTGTAACCCTAATAACTAATTGATAACCTTAAAAGCGAAGCTATAAAGAATTGTAGTATGAGATAAATGCTTACTTGTTACACCTAAAAATACAGAAATGGTTGAGAACTTTATTCTCCTCTTCTGTCAGCAGCGCAACAACATCTGCCAACACCTTATAATTATGTACAAATGTTGGATGTTTATCAACATACTTGATAATGAAGCCTTCAGAAAAAGGAATCCCCGTGTTTAATTATCCCTGTAAATTTCTTCTTCCTTGCTCATAGGGGAACTCATGAGGGTTTTTCAGATTGAGTGGGGATCATATTGTAGCCTAGTAGGTGGCAACTCTGCTCCCTTTTCCTCCACCTGCTCTTTCTCCTTTTCCACCACTTCTATAATAGCCTTGTCCCCCATGATTTGTTTTTCTTTCTTCTTCTTCCCCTCAGTATAAGGGGTCACTATATGTTTGGAAGGCTTCATTATTCTTTTTGTTCTATGTTCTTTAAGGGGTGCGGGCACATTTGCATCCTTCTTTCTCTTATTCATTTGTATAATAAGAGGAGCATCTTCGTACTTAAAAAATATGTTAGCTGCTGGTGGAGGTACTTCTTCTGGTGGAGGACATTCTAACTCCGTTTCAATGTCATTATAGTCAGCAGGAGGGAAATTCTCTGTTGGTGAGACTTCCCCTAGTAGAGAGCGTTCGTTCTCCTTATTAATGTCAGTAAAATCTGGTTGAAGGATTTCCCTCTCAGTGTCCATGCATAGAGTGCCTGTTTATTAAAACTAACATTCAAAATATAAATATGAAAAACTTAACAACTGCTATCAAAACTTAACTACAAAACTGTATAATTAACAATCAACCCATAAACTTAACAATCAATCCCTATACTTAACAACCAATCCCTAAACTTAACAACCAATACGTATACTTAACAATCAATTGCTATACCTAACAATCAACCTCTAACGGTAACAATAATTCACAAGTAATGAAAATAGGATCTAACATGTATAAGTTTGCAGCTCCATCACTGGGTTGGACACCTCTGTAGTAGGCTTCTCATTCTTATATATAGTGAGGCTTCTGCATCGAGCTTCGCTTAGTTCCTCTCTCAGCCTCCACACTTGAGCAGACAAAGTTGCCACTTTTATAGAAAGAGAAGTTATCTCTATTCGGTCGGCATCAATCTGGTCTTTGAATTTCCTCTCATCGTCACGATATAATTTTTTATAAATTATCGTGATGCTCTTCCAATAGCTCACTTGCCAAGGCAAATCCATTTTATCAGCTGCCTTGTTAGGCTGCTCGATCGCTTCATCAATATTATGTGGGATACTCTACGCAATGGATAAATATAGTATTATTAATAAAAATTAATTGAAAATATTTATAATTCACTATAATGCTTACCCATCCTTCAAAAATGAGATCATCTTCTGCTCCCCTTTCATTTTTGGGTGGAGGATGTCTTGGTGCCCTACCGGTGTCTTTTGTAGCCGGCTCCTTACTCTTCTCTCTCTCTCTCTCTCTCTCTCTCTCTCTCTCTCTCTTTCTCTCTCTCTCTCTCTCTTCTCTTCTTCTTCTTCTCTTTCTCCTTCTCCTGCTCCTTCTCCAACAAACCTCCCTCAATACTTTGAACTTGGCTCTTGAACTGTGGAAGCTTTATAGTAGCTTTCTTTGCTTTAGCTACAACAGTGGCCGATCTCAAAGATCCTGTAACATCTCCTAGTTTCACCCAATTTGTGAGGGGAGGTCGCATCGTACTGCCTACTACTGGCATCTTGATGCCAGTAAGTTTATAGTACCATAGCTGCACATTAGAAAGAGAATCTTAACAACCACCTTTAACCTTAAAACAAATAAGCAACAAGAACAATAAAAGCGTAATTTTGTTAATAAAGTTATAACATTAACAACTAAGTCGTAATCTTAACAACAAACTCATAACCTTAACAACCAAATTATAAACTTAACAACAAGTACGCAACCATAACAGCAAAACAAGAATACTTTCACAAACAAGCTGGGTACACCCTTGAAAATATACAATCTCCTTCCCTAGCCCAGGACCCTTCAATGACTTTTCAATCGCATCAAATATCTTACTGAATATATAGGTCCCCAAGCAGTGTTATTCACCTGTTCGATGCTGTTAACATACTTGAATAAATGCCCACGAATGCCAAGAACATTGCTTGAATACTAGATCATGCTTAGCTGATAAAGGATTTGAAACATGACAAAGTCATTCACATCTTGATGATTGGTTGATTGTACATGCTTCATTAGAAGATCCTCTACATGGTGTCTGGTGGGTGCTGGGGGAGGAGTTGTACTACTGTCATCCTCGGGTTTGGTGAAAAACCTCGACCATATTTTGTTTTTTTGGTCTCGATAGGGCCAATAAGATCCCCCTCATTGGAGAACCATGTATGACTCATTACCCATTGAAGGTTGAATGAGCACTCAATGTCTTCTCCTGTTTTTGTATTAGTGAAGACAAATTTCATCTTTTTATCATCCTACTGTCTCAAAATGTGCTCAAAAGTGGGAAGATCAAGATCAGGAGAGCCAAAATGAACATATTGTCTGAATATACTATCTTTGTATGCCTCCTAGTGCCTTGGCCCTATATGCTGCACCATTATATGAATGAACTCGTAATAAGCAGTGAAGCTTGAAGTAGGCCGCACCTCAGATGTGGATTTTGCCTTTTGTCTACAAAGCAAAACCACAATACATAAATAGTTTGAAAAAATTCTGTAACAATAACAATTATACTATAAACTTTACAACAAATCCATAAGCTTTACAAGAAACGTCTATCCTCAACAACGAATCAATAACCTTAACAATAAATGCACTGCCCAAACAACTAACAAGTCATATGAGATAGTAACCTCCACAATTAATAGCCTAAAGTAAATAGTAAACTCAACAGCCGCATGTAAACAGTAACCTTTACAACTAACAGCCGAATGTAAACAGTAACCTTAACAACTAACAGCCGCATGTAAACAGTAACTTTCACAACTAACATCTGCATGTACACAGTAACCTTTACGACCAACTCATAACCTTAACAAGTAACCCTAAATATTTATAACTAATAGGTCACGTGTCACAACTGAACAGTAACCTTGGCGACAGATTTATAACCTTAACAACTCATGCATAACCTTAACAATTAGTGCATTTCCTTGAGAACTACAAGCTAATCTTCACAAGTTAACAATTCCTTCATAATAACACAATAAACAACATATATTTTGCGGTAAAAAATCACTTTTTTGAGCTGCGATGTGCTTCTCTTTAGCTCTACTCTGTAGATCCAAGAGCGCTCTAGAGGCAGCATCGATGCCAATGGTGCAGGTGCTGCCCTCTAGATCTATTCACTGCACTGGCTTTTTGGGTTGAGCTGGACTTGAGGGATGAGAATGGCTGACTGCGATGTCATGTAGAATATCAGCAATTAAAGCGACAGCTTCATTCCACTCTGCTGTGGTCGACTGTCTATTTGAGACGACGTACTGCGATGAGTCATCGTCGTCGCTGAAGTTGGCATGGAGGGTTGCTTTGGGGTTTGAATAGTGGGCCATTTTTCTGATTAGGCTTTGGAGTGGGTTGATTTAGGGTTACGGTTTTGCAATGGGTTTCTGGAATCGGTTTGCTAGGACAGAAGAGAGTTGAGAATGTACGAACGACGAGGAATGGTATAGATAAATGAGAGGCGGTTAAATCAAATGGCATTTTGGGAAGATAATGTAGGTTTTAAAAGACGGTCCACGTGGGGGGAGGTGTTTTGGGGGCTAGAGGAAAATCACTAAGCTTTTTGGGGGCTTTGGGACCGTTGACAAAGTCTTAGGTGGTGGTGGGATGGGAGGACACTTGCACTCGTTTTGGGGGCTAGAGACAATTTTCCCCAAAAAAAATAAACAAGTTTCCTCTATAAAAAATTTATTAGATTATTAATATATTAGTACATGTCCAGTGAGTAGATTATACAAGTACGTAGGTTAAGAATCAGTAGTGATAAGATAAGTTCATAAAAGCTCATCTAATTAAAATTTTGAATATCCAACCCACCCACCCACCCCGCTCCCGGAAAAAAAACCAAATGGTCGATTCTGACGGAAAGCGAAAGCATAGCAGCGACTAAGCTTGCAGGATATCTCCAAATATGAATATCATAAGATTGACCAAATCCTATGATTTTCGCCAGCAAATAATCAAAAGTAATGGTCTGAAATCCTAGGAATCTAGGATATGTTATCTGGTTATATACATAGGAAACACGAGGCATTTTCGTTTCCAATTGCTCTAAAGGGTTCTCAACTTGGGAGAATAATTATCTCCAAATTTACACGTTCATTTGTTCAACAAGTTGACGACATAAACACTCTCAAAGTGCAGTCCAAGCAAAGCGCAAGCAATCTCCTACAATCTTATCCTGATTGCGTATTAACGGTATATTTACTCCATCTTACAATATTGTTTGATCATCTCCTATGCTCCGCAAGCATTTTTTATTTTTATTTCATATTGTTGATGGCTGGGGACATGTACCGTCTGAAATTGGAAATTCTTAAAATCACTTTCATAGGCTTGTCTTATTAGGCGTGATCTTTGACTGCCCATTTAACTTCGATGGTGATAGAGGGAGAAGGTGCTTTCATTCAAAGTATCATGATGGAAACAATATTTTTCTCCCAATTGTTGGGTTCTTTGGTCCGTAATAATAAAGTTCTAGATGAAATTAGAATCCTATTTTAATTATTATTATGCGTAAATATTACACTTTTCTTGAAATTTGTCATCCATTTTGTCGCATCTAATTAATATTTTTTAATTATCTAGATCTCTTGCATTAATTAAAAATCAATTTATAGAAGGATGATATATAACAACATTAGTGGTGAGCGCAATGTGTGGCTTCATAGTTGGCGGTGAATGATATTGATCTAAGATTTTGTTAGCCCTTATGTTTTGATGATGTTTTACAA
>BQKN01000073.1:433736-464447 GCA_022839385.1 Asparagus kiusianus | reverse complement strand
GGACGTAGGTCAGCGGACCGAACCTCGTTAACACATCGCGCGTCAAATGATAACGATTCCTAACCCTATCTCCTCTTCTTTAATTGTATTGGAATAGTGTGGTTTGCTTGTCTTAATTTTTATTGCATAATTATAGCCTCTTGACTCTAATCACCCCACCTCTAGGGTCCAACAGATTTAACAGATAATTTATTTCTTATTTAAACCGGCAAAGATACATGTAATTCTTATGAAAATAAGGCTTTCTGTATAACAATTGCTTTTTTATCGTCACGGAGAATCGAACCCAAACCCCCCACGAGGGAGCGACACGGATTTACCATGTAACATACTGGGTCGCTTCTTTTGCATAACAATTGTTAAATGACGAGAAAGAATGATAGACATATCAATGTGAACAAACACGCAAAAAATTTCTTAGTATTACAAGAACTCCGTATCTCATCTACATGTGATCAATATTAGATCTAGAAAAAATTCTTGGAGAGACGGACAAAAAGTATTTATTTATACCTAAACAATAAAAATATAATATGATAAAATGTAGTATCAGAAGGGAATGCACTTAGTAAATTTTATCAGCTTCATTTATTTTGTTTTAAAACTATTCTATTAGTTGTTTATATTTCATTGCACTCAATGTGAATTTTTTTGAAGCCTATGACGGGGCAGATTCCAATTTGAAAAGCTTTGCGGTGTAATTTTGAAATTATTAGAGATGCAACTTCCCTCCACATCCAATATATTTGTCCCTGCCTGTATATCCCATTTTTATGTTTTATTTCTCATACACAGGTATGCCTTACGACTTGAGTGGGTGGGGAGGAGGGGGACGGGGGCAGAGAGAGAAGTGTGGAAATAACTAGAAATATAATAGTTTAAGCATTAGATTTAAATATATGCTATATATCTAACCATCTTAGAAAAATAAAAAACTTATATAAAAACACAACAACTTTCATGGCAAACCTCTGTTGAAATACTTAATAATTGAATTTAAACATATATCTAATCATCTTACAAAAAAGTAGTTACTTATAACAAAATATGGCCACTTATACCCCAAACGTAACTGTTGAAATACAGAGTTGTTTGAAATTAATTTAGTAGAATATTTTTAGTCAAAGAGTGATTTTAATAGTTATTGGGTTTCTAAAATAGCTAATAGGTGTAAATCTTTAGGTTTATAGAGGAAAACCCTTTTCAAAATAATGATTTAAAAAATAAATGAGAGATAAAATTTTGGCTTACAGGCAAAACGATAATCAATTCATGATGCTACAAAATTAATGAAAAAAGCCCATAAAATAATATTTTAGCATGTGGGTTAGGGAAAAATGTGTCGAGGCCCAAAAAGCAGAAACTTCATGTGACGAGCCCTATTGTATTTTCCCCCATGTGGATAAGCCCCAAAAAGCAGCGTTTAATTTTTCCATGGCCCTTCACGTAAGTGGTATACAAAAGAGCAATTGTATTTTGTAAAAAAAACCCGAGTTTGCCCTTCTCCTTCGTCCCCAGGCGCTTCGTCACATCCATTAAATGCAAACTGTTGTAAGAAATGGAGAAAAATCAACCCCCCCCCCCTTTCCCTCTATCATGAGCAATAACTATTTAGTTATCCATTAGTCTTTCCTCAGACGAAAATTCTCTCCATTACTCTCTCTATATTACTCCTCTTTTTCTTAAGTTCGATCCATTACTCTTACCTCCACTTCATAATGGCTGAAAAGGACATCATCTGTATTGTCTCTCCGGGGGATAGAGCAGTATTCATGAAGATTAACTCTTCAACCACCATTCTAGATCTAAAATTTGATATGTCAGAGAGGTTAGATCTTCCATATGATTCATTAAGTTTCTCATACAAGGATAAAACAAATGGAAGCTTTAAATTCCCCATTGAGAACGAAGATGATCTGTCGTTTATGGTGGAGCATTGCCATAACAGAGGATTAAAGGAGGTTCACATGCAAACTTTCAAAGAAATAGAGGATTCTTCAAAAGTCCACAACAACGAGCATGTTCAACAAGACATGTAGGGGCAAAGATTTTTTTGCTGCTAAGACTAATATCCACGACGTTAATTATAAAATCAGTTAATGTTAGTTCATGCTAGTTCCATGTTTGGTGTAATTGGATTTTTAGCTCTGATTTGAGCGTATGTTAGCTCTAATTGATTTCATGTCAGTTCTAACCGCTGTGGATTCTTGTTACAGCTCTATGCATATGAAGGAGGTTCATGCTAGTTCTTGTTCTACGTGACTGTATTAAACATGTTAGTTCTAATAGATTTATTGTTAGCTATAATCTATTAATTGTTAGATCCAATCTATTTATTATTAGTTCTAATCGATTTACTATTAGTTCTAGTTCAAATTTTGTGTTAGATCCAATACGTTAGTTCTAAACGATTTCATGTTAGTTCTAATTGAAATCTTGTTAGTTCAATTGGGTTCCATGATAGTTCTAAAACAAACAGTAGTTGTTTTTGCTTTTTTCTTATTTGTGTTATTTGTTGATGTTTCTATTGTTTAGTTTATGATTATTTGTTTATGTTCTTTATATTTGTAGCGCTTCCAACAATATGAACTCAAAAAGTATAGAGTGTGGCCCCCGTTGTCGACGTCCACATGTGTTTCAGATAGGATTCCCAGTGACAATCCTTCCGGAGATAATGTTTTGATGACTGATGACATGATTAGCAGATCAGAGAGGATTCCTGCTTGGTGGCACACTACTTTAACCGGTGAGGGACAACGGTTATAGTTCATGCTAGTTCTAACTCCTTCATTGTTAACTCTAACTTTAAATATGTTAACTGCAAATATTTATAGGTTTATGATCTATTCTCTATGAAAGGCCAGATCCATACAGCCCTCCACACAAGCTAGTTATAATATCTGATGCGAATAAGGAGATCAGAGAAGCAGTCAGAGAATATTTTCTAGATGCTATACACTCTAGATGTGTTCTGTATCTAGTTGAGAATTTTAG
The DNA here is from genome assembly GCA_022839385.1 of Asparagus kiusianus. NCBI lineage: Eukaryota > Viridiplantae > Streptophyta > Magnoliopsida > Asparagales > Asparagaceae > Asparagus > Asparagus kiusianus. The sequence goes on along the minus strand of BQKN01000073.1, from coordinate 461,453 downwards.
GAAAAAGTTGAGGGATTTAGGTTTCAAGGCAAAGGATACTCGTATTTTGGGGAATGTTTTGCAATTTGCTTGTTACAAATATACTAAAATAGAATGGAATGACTATATGGACGACATTAGACAGGCGGACGAACGAGCCTACAATATCGTCATGAACTACGCTCCAGAGAACTGAGCTAACGTGTTTTTTCTTGGAATTAGGTAAGTTATAAGCTATTTCATTTCTTATTTCAGTTAAGCTATTTGCCTAACTAAATTAGACATGAATGCCTACACTAGAACTAACTATAATCCAATTAGAACTAACATAGGCACTATACCTAACACTTGTAATAGAACATGCGTAATACCTGTAGGTAGAGCTAACACGATAACAGTTAGGGCTGATCTCACAACAGATAATTCTGTAGATCTAACATGGCAATAGAACCAACACTTGCACTATAATTTGCATTAGCTGGAGTTAGAACTAACACGCTAACATCTAGAACTATCACGGGAGCAGCTAGAACTAATAATTACTCAGCTAGGACTAACATGGTAATAGAACCAATACTTGTACTAGAGTTACATCTAGCTGGAGGTAGAACTAACATGAGTGCACCTAGAACTAATACTATAGCAGCTAGAACTAACAATAACCTATTAAGAACTGATATAACCATGAAAACCAATATTTGCACTATAACTAATGCTAACTGGAGCTAGAACTAACGTGATATTAGCTAGAACTAATCCGGGAGATGCTAGAACTATAATAACTCATCTAGAACTATCAATGAGAATTAAAATCAACACTTACATTAGAACTAACAATAACTCAGTATTTTTGATGAATTCCCTATTATGTTTCAGATATGGTCACGTTACATCAAATGTTGTAGAGTCATTCAATAAATGGATACATGAGGTTAGGCTTCTAGAGATACTTCAACTGGTAGAGCATATACCTAAACAAATTATGGTTCGTATGAATGAACGACGATTAATGGCTGAAAGTTGGAATGGATTTCTTTGTCCCAAAGTTAAACTTGCCCTCAAAGAGAACATGGAAAATGGGCATCCATTGGATGTGCGTCAGTCCCATACAAGATTATTTGAGATACAATCCCATAGAACTTGTAAAATAGATCTTGACAATAAAACATGCACATGTCGTGCGTGGGATGTAACCCGTATCCCTTGCAAACATGCATGCGTAATCATTATATTTATAAAGAGGGATGTTTACCAATTCTGTGACTGGTTTATGATGGTTGAAGCTTTTAAAAAGAGCTACGAGATAATCCTCTACCACATCCCTGATTACGAGAAGCGTAGCGTGCCACGAGATGAGATACATATTCTACAACCACTAACAACAAAAAGGAAAGGGAAAAATAAAACCATGCGTATCAACAACAGAACTATTTACACCCGGCCACTTAAATGCTCTCGATGTCATGTGGAAGGTCATAACCATAAAACATGTAATGAACCTATTGCTGACTAAGTGTTTGATATGTTGTTAACTATTTTGCTTATATATTTACAAACTAGTATGTTTTTTTTAATGTTGAAAGTATTCTCATGTGTGATGAGAACTAACATCATCTCTACTAGCAGAAATGTTGTAAGTATTAGAACTAACACGAGAACATATAGAACGGACAATGACTAAGATAGAACTGACACAACAACATCTAGAACTGAAACCACAGAAGCTAGAACTATCAATGACTAAGTTAGAACTAATATGGGCATTAGAACAAACACTTGCACAAGAACTTGCATTAGGTAGAGTTAGAACTGACACCACAGTATCTAGAACTGAAACCATAGCCACTAGAACTATCAATGACTAGAACTAACATGGGCATTGGAACAAACACTTGCACAAGAACTTGCGTTAGATGGAGTTAGAACTGATACGACAACATCTAGAACTGAAACCACATCAGCTAGAACTATCAATGACTAAGCTAGAATTAACATGGGAATTAGAACAAACACTTGCACAAGAACTTGTGTTAGTTGAAGTTAGAACTGTCATAACAGCATCTAGAACTGATATCACAGCAGCTAGAACTATCAATGACTAAGCTAGAACTAACATAAATATTAGAACAAACCCTTGCACAAGAACTTGTGTTAGCTGGAGTTAGAACTGATACAACAACATCTAGAAATGACATAACAGTAGCTAGAACTATCAACGACTAAGCTAGAACTAACATGAGAATTAGAACAAATATTTGCACAAGAACTTGCGTTAGGTGGAGTTAGAACTAACACGACAGCATCTAGAACTGACATCACAACAACTAGAACTATTAATGACTAGGCTAGAACTAACATGGGCATTAGAACAAACACATGCACAAGAACTTGCGTTAGCTGGAGTTAGAACTAACACGACAGTATCTAGAGCTAAAGTCATAGCAGCTAGAACTATCAATGACTAAGCTAGAACTAACATGGGTATTAGAATAAATACTTGCACAAGAACTCGCGTTAGCTGGAGTTAGAACTGACATTACAATATCTAAAACTGAAGCCACAATAGCTAGAACTATTAATGACTAGGTTAGAACTAGCATTGGCATTAGAACAAACACTTTCACAAGAACTTGCGTTAGCTGGAGTTAGAATTGATACGACAACATCTAGAACTAACATCACAGTAGCTAGAACTATCAATGACTAAGCTAGAACTAACATGGATATTAGAACAAACACTTGTACAAGAACTTGCATTAGCTAGAGTTAGAACTGACACGATAGCATCTAGAACTGAAGTCACAGCAAGTAGAACTATCAATGACTAAGCTAGAACTAATATGGGCATTAGAATAAATACTTGCATAAGAACTTGCGTTAGCTAGAGTTAGAACTGACACGAAAGCATCTAGAACTGAAGCCACAGTAGCTGGAACTATCAATGACTAGGCTAGAACTAACATGGGCACTAGAACAAACACTTGCATAAGAACTTGCGTTAGCTGGAGTTAGAACTGACACAACAGCATCTAGAACTGATATCACAGTAGCTAGAACTATCAATGACTAAGCTAGAACTAACATGGGCATTAGAACAAACACTTGCACAAGAACTTACATTAGCTGGAGTTAGAACTGACACGACAGCATCCAGAGCTGACATCAAAGTAGCTAGATCTATCAATGACTAAGCTATAACTAGCAAAACACATTTAGAACAAATACTTGCATAAGAACTTGTGTTAGCTGGAGTTAGAACTGACACGACAGCATCTAGAACTGACACGACAGCAGCTAGAACTATCAATGACTAAGCTAGAACTAACTAAACGTATTTAGAATAAATACTTGCACTTAGCTGGTGTTAGAACTGGCACGACAACATCTAGAACTGACCCCACAATAGCTAGAACTATCAATGACTAAGCTAGAACTAATAAAATGTATTTAGAATAAATACTTGCACAAGAACTTGCGTTGCAAATAACACGAGTTGGAAATATAATTTTTATGTACACCATTATATAACTAACTGTTTCGTCCTATTATAGTACAAAATATAATAGACCTAACTTCATGGGGTTAGCTGGATTTCGATGAGCCACTGTGCGAACCGACAGGGTCAGCTGGATGAGGAGCATTGGCGATGGGGAGAGTCCTCGACAGATTGGAAGGGCCGACTCCTTGGTTCTGGAGGAACAGCAACAATTGGTCTCTCTCTACGGTCATGTGCTTGTTGTCCCTACTAACCTCTATCAACTCTGGGTCGGTCCTAAAGGGCTGCGCACACTAGGGCACGAAGTCAATGTGAGTGTATCCCTCAGTCCTCTACAAATTCTCCCTATCGATTACTAATGCAACTATGTAGCCTTCCCTTAGGATCCCGTCGACTGGAGAGATGTAGTAAAAACCAATCCTCTTAGGGATCAGACAAATCCCTGATCTGGAGAAGAACTTTGCATTCTTCAAAATTAGCATGGTTTTTGACATCATAACAACTCATGATGCACTCACCGATAAGGTCGAGCAGTGATTACAAAAATTCAAAATCCCAGAGATGGTATGGGAGGTTGAAGAGGCAGATCCATACTAGAAAGGGTTGCAGAACAAGTGAAAGCATATAAAGCCTGAGATCCTCACTCCAACGACAGAATCTACCCCTAAAGGTGCCCATATCTACCAGGTTGAGCTCTATGGCTTGGGCAAGAAGGTCGAATGATGGAAACTGCACCATGAAGTTGTGTCTTGCTGCTTCTCTAATTTGATGGGGCCATGACCTGAGATTGAATCGAGAAGCCAGCATCTCTCTGAACTCCTGCACGGATGGACGACTTGACCTAAGATTGAAGATGGAGAAAGCAGAGAGATGTCGGATGGTGCTGGAGGCGTTGGAAGAGACGGTAAGTATCCTTGAAGGGGCACGAGCAGTAATACCATGATGATAATTTTTAGAGATATGCCTTGACCCATGGTAGCGTGCACAGGCACCATCCAAAGCCATCTTTTATGTTTTATGACAAAGATTAAAGATGCTGGGTTTAAGAATTTGTTCGGGGCGGAGGGGTTTATAGAGTCACTTACAAGGGTGGAGGAAGTTGAAGGATTGTGGAGGAAAGGCTGTGATGTGAGGGTCGAGAGAAATATTATTTTAACCGCCTGTCCTGAATTATGAACACACGAATATATGATGTGACCTGTTGGGGTGGTAGGGCATGTCTTGGAAAGCCGCAAATAATTAAATGATGTAACGAATAGAACTAACACTTACTCAAATAGAACTTGTCCAGAGTTATAACTAGCTGTATACAAGCTAGAACTAGTGTTGCAGTAGTTAGAACTAATGTATCAACAAGAACCAATACTTGTGAAGGAAAAAACCATGGGCTGGAGGTAGAGCTAATAAGGAGTGGGCTAGACTGGATGTATACAAGCTAGAACTAGCGTTGCATGAGTTATAACTAATGTAGCAGCCAGGACGAACAATTACAGAGAGAAAAACGCATGCTGGAGTTAGAGCTAACAAGGTGTAGGCTAGAACTGGTTGTATACAAGCTAGAACTAGCGTTGGATGGGTTAGAACTAATGTAGCAGCTAGGGCAAACACTTGTGGAGGAAAAAACAAGGACTGGAGGTAGGGCTAATAAGGTTTGGGCTAGAACTGGCTGTATACAAGCTAGAACTAGCGTTGGATGGGTTAGAACTAACGTAGCAGCCAGGGCGAACACTTGTGGAGGGAAAAAATGTGGGCTGGAGTTAGAGCTAATAAGGTGTGGGCTATAGCTGACTGCATACAAGCTAGAACTAGCATTGGATGGTTAGAACTAATGTAGCAGTCAGGACGAACACTTATGGAGGAAAAAAATGTAGACTGGAGGTAGAGCTAACAAGGTGTGGGCTAGAACTGGCTGTATACAAGCTAGAACTAGTATTGGATGAGTTAGAACTAACATAGGAGCCAGGGCGAACACTTGTGGAGGGAAAGAACACGGGCTAGAGTTAGAGCTAACAAGGTGTAGGCTAGAACTGGCTGTATACAAGTTAGAACTAGCATTGGATAGGTTCGAACTAATGTAGCAGCCAGGGTGAACACTTGCAAAGGGAAAAAAACACGGGCTAGAGTTAGAGCTAACAAGGTGTGGGCTAGAACTGGTTGTATATAAGCTAGAACTAGTGTTGGATGGATTAGAACTAACGTAGTAGCCAGGACGAACACTTGTGGAGGGAAAAAATGCGGGCTGGAGGTAGAGCTAACAAGGTATGAGCTAGAACTGGCTGTATGCAAGCTAGAACTAGCGTTGGATGGGTTAGAACTAATATAATAGCCAGGACAAACACTTGCGGAAGGAAAAAACACGGGCTGAAGATAGAGCTAACAAGGTGTAGGCTAGAACTGGCTGTATACAAGATGAACTAGCGTTGGATGGGTTAGAACTAATGTAGCAGCTAAGGCGAACACTTGTGAAGGGAAAAAAAACACGGGCTAAAACTGGCTGTATACAATCTAGAACTAACTCGAGTGTTACTAGAACTAACACGATAACAATTAGAAATAACATATCATTAGGTAGAACTATTATCAAATATAACTAACAACGATTTATAAAAACATCACTAGATGTGAAAGATAATTTGTAACAAATTGTTTCCTTCCATTACAGCAATAAAATTGAACAGAACTAACTTCATGCGGTGTTGCGAATAAGAAAGATTTTGGATCCTCATTTGTTGCTACCCTCGCTTGAGCGGTAGATGTCTGATAAAACTTTATCACTATCATTTCTCTTATGCTTTGAGGCTGCGGGCTTTCCGCGTGTGGAGGATGGAGAGCTGGACTTCGATGATCCACTTTGCGAGCCGGAAGGGTTACCTGGATGAGGAGCATTGGCGGTGGGGGAGCCGCCACCAAATTGGAAGGGTCGATCCCTTAGTTCTGGAGAAAGAGCTGCCACTGGTCTCTATCCACAATCATGTGCCTACCGTCCCAGCTAACCTCTTACAACTTTGAATCGGAACTAATAGGCTGCGCAGACTGTGGCCCTAAGTTAAGGCGAGTGGATCCTTGAGCCCTCTCCAAACCCCTCCTACATTGGACCTACGTGACGACGTAGCCTTCATTTATGTTACCGTCAACTGGAGATGTGTAACGGAATCTAAGCCTCTTAGGGATGTCAGATAAATCCCTAACCTTAAGGAGCACTTTACAATCTTCAAAGTTAGTATTATTTATGATGTCCCTTAAGCACATAGTACATTCACTAATACCAGCACGGAGAGATTGCAGGAATTTATAATTCCAGAGGTGGTATAGGATATTGAAGAGACGGATCCATACTAGAAAAGGTTGGGGCAACGTTGATAACCTGTGATCTTCCCTCCAATAATGGAATCTTCCCCTAAAGGTGCCTATGTCTACTAGGCCGAGCTCTATGGCTTGGGCAAGAAGGGCGTCGATGAAAACTGCACCATGATGCGATGGCCTACGGCATTTTTTATTTGATGGGGTCATGACCTTAGATTGAAATGATAAGCCAGCATCTCTCTGAGCTCTTGGAGATTAAAGATGGCGAAAGCTGAGAGATGCCTGATGGTGCTAGCTATGTTGGGAGGGACAGTAAACAACCTTAGAGGGGAACGAGCAGTAATACCATGATGACAATCTCGAGAGAGGTGCCCTGACCCATGGCAATGTACACAAGCGCCATCCTTATCCATATGTAATGTTAACTAACAAAGATTGAAGATGCTGAGTTTTAGAGTTTGTTTGGGAATGAGGGATTTAGAGAGTCGCCGAAAGTGGTGGAAGAAGTTGATGGGTTGTGAAGGAATGGCGATGACGTGAGTATCGAGGGAACTATTATTAAACTATATTAACTGCGAATATATGATGTGAACACTATTGGGGTGATAGGACATATCTTGGAAAGGGGCAAATAGCCGGTGTGACTATTGGGGGTGAAGGGATATTTCTTTCTTGCGAAGACATGCTCTAGAGCCAACAAGAAACGAGCTAGAACTAAGATGTTCACCCTAGAACTAACACTTACAAAGTTAGAACTAACGCAATGCTATAGTTAACAAGAATCGGGATAGAACTAACACTGTATTGCTTAGCACTAACACTTAATCTAGAAGAACTAACATGAAGTTAGAACTAACAAGAAACGAGATAGAACCAGCAAAAATGAACATAATACACTTAAACTAATGCTCAATTAGAGCTAACAAAAAAGAGCTAGAACAGTCGCAACTGCAATTAGAACTAACAAGGGCTGTTTTAGACCAACAGGAGGTTAGAGTTAGCAATACCTCTGATAATATATATATTTAATTAAATATACATATATTAATGTATTTTCATAAATATTGAATCATTGTATTTTTATAAACATGTCATTCATCACTATACGCTGACCCATCTGCATGTCTTTGCTCACAACCAGCTAACAATAATTGTGGGGTAACTCTCGCTCGCATAGCTTCAGGGATATCATCCGGAGGATTAACCCGCAATGTCGAGTGGCCTTCAATTATTGTTTGGATGTAGAGGTAGATGAACACACCATAGTCATAGCTGCAACATAGAATGCTATATTAGACATTTTCGTTAGAGATAGAACTATAACACGATTTAGACGAATGAACTAACCTCCCTCTTTGTTGCTCGCATTTGATGGCTTTGTATTTAAATACTCTGGATACATTTAGCCTAACAAAATCAACTTGTTGTTCATTAAAATAGTTTATGATTTTATTAACATGCTCCATCCAAGCTTTATGGCCAGCAGAACTATAGTGGTTGATGACATTTTCTTTTAGATCAACTTCAACCAGATACCAGTGGTTGTTCCTGACTAACAGGATCAACAAATGCTCTATACGAACGGCGGTGTATTTTTCAATATATAGCAAAAATAGCTCGTAATGTGATGGGTCGATGGAGTAGAGTGAGTGCTACCAAGAGTAGCATGTAATGTTCAGTATTATGCATGAGGGATGATAGAACCAACATGGAATACGTTAGGACTAACATGTTATAAGATATAATTAACACGACACCAGTTAGAACTAACATGGATACTGGCAGAACTAACATGAAATAATTTAGAACTAACATGAAACAATTTAGAACTAACATTTACCTTGTTATGGCTAACATGACGCAAACTAGAACTAACATGGCTCATGCAGAACTTACATGGTTAGAACTAAAACTAACATGCATTTTTACCAAAACTAACACGATAATTTAGAACTAACATGTACTTACAAGAAAGAACATCGAGATGACTCCAAATTTTTTGTCATATGCCTCTTGCTAGAGCGTGTCCAACAATGCTTCTTCCATTTGTAACATCAATGAAATATTAAAATTTAATATATAAACAAAATATTATACATTATTAATCATATATAGTCTAACCTTGTCATCAAGCTGGCTACCATGAAGCAAATACAACAGCTCTTCTCTGTTCAAAGTGCTATTGGCTGTTTTAATAACATCATATCTCTTGAAAATCAGAACTAACATGGATTAATGTAACGAATTAGCATATAAATAATCAATTAAACCTTACATGTGAATCTTTTGGGAGCAAAACTTGGTTAGAAAATTATTTTCAGCTGCGGCGAGTCTAGCTGATACTATAGATGGTATCCTAAAATTATGTACAAAAGTACCACTGCTATCTATTATACGTATGCTAAATAATGTAGGGTCTGGAATATCTTTATTTAGCTCGCCAATAGAACTTCCTCCTCAGCCGTCATTGGCTTCAAACTCAACGCATCCCAAGTGCGATATTGTTTACCAGTATAAAAATGGGTAACTTTGTCAACTGTATGTACATCATCAAGACTTGCAAGTATATCTATAATAACTTTTTGCTTTTTCTTTGCCTTTCCCTTTCCCTTTGCCTTTCCCTTTCCCTCTGTGTATGGCGTCTGCCACCATTTAGACCGCTTGCTTTCCCTTCGCAACTTGGTGTGGCTGCTATAACTTTCTTTGTTTGCACATCACTTGACAGAGCTTCTAAGATTTTGTCCATATGATATGAAATATTAACAATGGCTTCAGCCGAACTATCTATATTCTCACCTTCTCTTCCAACATGCTCCTCTTCCCTATACACAATCTTGTCCTCTTTCTGTACATTCTCCTCAACCCTACTATCTACATTCTCCTCTTCTTTACCAACATGCTCCTCTTCCCTATGTACAATCTCCTCCTCTTTTTGTACAATTGCCTCAACCCTGCTATCTACATTCCCCCCTTCTCTACCAACAAGCTCCTCTTCCTTCTCTGATTTCTCCTCCTCCTCTAGATTCTCCACTTTCCTATCTACATTTTCCTCCTCCTTGTCTACATTATCCTCAACCTTATTATCTACAATAACATCTTCTCTATCTATATTCTCCTCAGCTTTATTCTTGGGGGATTCCACTTCACCATTCTTCTAGGGGCCAACATCCTTCCCCTCTTCCCCTTCCATTATAGCTTCCCCCTCAGCTATATTCCTAACACCATCTCCTTCTTCCATTGAACCAACATCCTCCATAACTTTGCTATCCATTATGGTGACCTACAAATCAACTTCACATCCATGAACAACAACATCATCAACTGGCTCCTTAGCATCATCCTCAGCCATCTTACGTTCAACTTCTTGCATGATGGGGTCTTCTTTATGTAATCTACTTGATTTGGATGGATGTTCCCCCTCATCAAGCCATGGCTTCAGCTTTATTTTTTACAATTTTTGTTTGATATTTGCCTTCAGCACCACTAGGTCTATGACCTCATCATGTCTTCCAAGTTCTTCAATTATTATGTTTAGCCTGTTAATCTCAATCATAAATTCTTTAAAATATGTACTCTTGCTCTGCTTTGTGGCAAAGAGTAGTCGTTTGAGGAATTTAACAGAATTTCTCCAAAAGGTAAGTTGATGCTCAATGGGTAGATCCTTCACCTCCTCTTCATCTTCAAAAGCATTGTCAATATGTTTTGACATGATCTGAAATTATTAAGAGATTATATTATAATAAAATAATATTAGACATGCATGGATATTATTTATATTTAGCTATAGACAACTTAGACTTAACAGGATACTTACATAGCCTATTGAGAAGTTCTTCATTTCCTCCACATTCACCTTCCTCTTTAACTTAGGCACATGACGCACTCCTTCAGCCTCCTGAATGGCAGGAAGTGCATGTACATTAGAAGGAGCAAGCCCAACTTCCACAACAGACCTATGAACTTCAGTTATTGAAGCTAATTTAGCCTTTGATGCAATGGTCCTCACCCTCATAGATGGGACTTTCACCTCCTCTGATGCCCAGTTTGTCATTGGAGGTCTAGAGTTGTCGACGTAAGCATATTTCTTTATGCCTGTCATCTCGTAGTACCAAAGCTGAAGTAAGTACATTAAGCATTCAAATCAGAACTAACATTGCATAAATTAGAGCTAACAAACAGATACTAACCGACCTTTAGAACTAGCAAACAGATACTCTGTTAGAACTATCATGATGTCAACTAAAACTAACATGCCTCCTATTAGAACTAACATGAGATGTATTAGGACTAACATGACGTGCAAACATGAGATAGAACTAACCGACCTTTATTAGAACTAACGTGACCCAATTCTGAACTAACATGACGTCATTTAAGGCTTAGCAGTATGACCCAAATAAAGACTAACATGAATACGGTTAGAACTAACATGAGCGCAGCTAGATCTAACATGGTAAAAAGTAGAAATAACATAGTAAAAACTAGAACTAACATGACATAAGTTAGAACTCACATGGCATGAATCAGAGCTAGAATGAACCAAAGTGAGTAAAACATGGCACTTACACATAATAGTGTCATGTAACCTTGGATATATGTGACCCCTGACCTCTTCTTGCCCTCCAAAGCAACTCCAATGCCCCTGATAATTTCTAAATAAAAGAATTCAACACATGCTATCACTTTGACCCTCTTAATGTTATCTAGATATCTGAGTACAGGTCTAGGGATACCTTCCCCACTTCTGGGGAACCATATCATAGAGCATTGGTACAAAATTTGTAGTAGAACAAAGATTGGATATCCAATTTTTCTGTAGATTCCACGAGCCTTTCCAGTTTCCCTTCAAGGTATCTTCGGTGGGTGATTGTTATTTTTTTTAACTTCTTCCCATCTTCAGTTTTGAAAAGATCAGCAAAGTATTGCAACCAAATTCTATTTCTTGAGTCCCAGTTGATACGTATGACTTCCTCATAAACTGGGAAGTAAATATGGTTATGGACCCATTGTAAATCAAATTTAACACTTTTCATACCCCAGTCTTTGAATCAGGGATAGAAAATGTGACATCGGCCCTATCATAATAACTCAGTAGTAGTTCAAGTGTGGGACGATCAGGCGCAGGAGCCCTAAATAAAATGTAGTGCTAAAATATAGATCTGCGATATGCATCTCTGTGATACTAATGCATCTTCGGAGCAATACGCTTTATGAATTGCCAATAAGCCCTGATATTGACGGTTAGCCTTATTGATTCAACCGCATTAGTATCATCAAGCCTTTTCCTATAAAAAAACATATTTCAAGTTTAATTAAACCTAACGTGAACTGAATTAGATCTAACACTAACCAGCATCTAATAGAACTAACGCTGACTGTTATAGAACTAATATTGGACTCAATCTAGAACTAACATGGACTCAAACTAGAACTAACATTGCCTAAGATCAGTGAAATTAGGGCACATTACATCGAGACCCCAAATAGTGGATAACCTAGCACTTACTGCTTTTTTTGGGAGGGTACGATGGTATGGCCAACCCTTGCTGTTCTTCTTTGTCAGTTTCGCTATTCTACTGCCTGCCTTTGCATGACTAGGAGGGTTTGAGTGGTTTCCTCCATGTTGCCAACCCCAGATGAACCGTCTTTTTCCTTCAAGTCACCGCGATGAGCGATTTCATAGTCGTTAACGGATTCCGCTTCCCTGGATGGCATTTTTCCGGTGAAAAACCTAGCACTGTAAAAAACGCTGATGAGAGAATTGGAAGTTCAAGAGTTTTGGTGGCTCCTAGGCGGTGGAAGAGAGAGAAATAGAGGCGGGGTTCTTGAATAGGGAGGGGGCGTAATAAATGAGTACAGTCCTATCAAAGGGGCAAGTTCGTAACTTTCCATAGGCTTTTTTTGAAAAGCGATACTTTAGGCCTCGTTACAAATACTGTAGGTATTTAGGGCTTATCTACATGGGGGAAAATACAATGGGCCTCGTTGCATGAAGTTTCTGCTTTTGGGGCATCGACACATTTTTCCCTTTGGGTTAAGATAGCCGTGCACCTTACCACTTAGAAAAATGTGCCAAATATAGCAAATTATATTAACTCACAACATATAATAAAATATTAAAATAAAGTATATTTACTAATAATTTGATGAAGTATTCTGGGTTAATAAAACATGTGGACTGAGAAAAATAAATGATGGTAAAATTTTGAGTTTATAGCCAAAATGATGTTTTTATAAGTGGATGTTTAAAATTGAAATTGGATAAAAGTTTGAGTAGACTATTTTGCGTCTAGGAGTGGTTTTCAAGTGTGCACGTTTAAAAATAAATGGAGGCAAAACTTTTAGATTTATAGGGAAAGAAACCCCTTTCAAAAGTGGTGGATTTAAAATTTAATGGGAATAAGAATTTGCGTATACAGGCAAAAATATATATTTATAATGTATTATGTCACGATATTCATATATAAAAAAGAAAAGAGAAAAACGATTTAAATATTTGGCATACAATAAGTTTAAGAATAATTTAATAAAGTATTTTGAGTGTACAAGTGTTTTGGAATTGGATGGTTTAGAATAACGGGGTAAATAATTAGATTTATAGACTAATAACTATTTATATTACATTATATTATATATTGATGGGGGTACCTTAGGCCTAAGAGTGATTTTGGAAGGGCTAGACTTAAAAATAAATTGGGGATGAAATTTTGGATTTATAAGGCAAAATCTATATTTTTTGAATTTTTTCATACTATTGAGAGTTGCACTGTGTATTATATGGGAAATTTTAGTAGATTGACAAATTATGGATGTTGTTATTGATGTCAGAAAGTTGATGTATGATTTAGGAGAGATATGTATAATTTTAGGGTTCCTTAATTTCCTTTGATTGCTGATTGTTCCTGTGGAAAGCCTTGATATGTACTATCCTACACAGATAACAGAGGTTAGAGGCCCTAGAGGTTGTTTCCTCCAGCGTGCCCTCCGACGCTCAAGTTAGTGACTGATCTGATTAATCTGAAGAGAAAAATCGAGTTGTCTTGTTGACTTTTTGGGTACAAAGTTGCGTACCTTAACATGATGAAAGTTGCCATTATTTAAAAGGATTTATAGGGGCATATTGGCAATTTGGTACGGTTTGTGCAGTGATGGGTCAGACCATGCTTACAACAGTGATAAGGCGGCTAAAGTACTGGTGCGGTCTGAGGAGGTTTGTGAAAGTACCCTAGAGGGGGGGGGGGTGAATAGGGTTATTGCTAATCTTATTAGATATTAATGCCGATTAAAATTAGTTAACAAATATATCCTAACAAAGATGATATTCAATAAGATATATGTAAGGATATATATATGCAAAGGGGAAAATAAACAAGAAACAATATAAACATATAGCAATCCAAACACAATAGTATGATCACGGAGTTCGGACTTTCCGTCCTACGTCTCCGTTCCCCACTCCTTAGGAGAACTCCACTAACGACACACCCGGTTTGGAAGCCGGAACTTCTCTACACACTCGGTTTTCTAGCTCACTGAAAACTCTACAAATCTCTCACAATGTACATACACAAACTACAACCTCAAGTGTTGGTCCTCACGTATCACCTCCCTATAGTGCTCGGCTTTACTACCTCTCTCTAGGCTTTACTGCCGATGCCACTCCTCTTGGTATCGACTACATCCTCACCACACACTCCTCTTAGTGTAAATGTGTATTACAAGGTGAACTCTCACAATAAGGCTCAAATACAAGATTTATTCTCTAACAATGAATGAGAACAATATGAAGCTCACTCTCACTAAATCACTCACCACAACCCAACAATATATTGTATGAATAATATTAAAAGCTCAATTGAGGTGTGAGTGACAAATGAGAACAATAAAATTCTAACTCAAATAAAACTAGCTAAAATATGAATATGAAAATCAAAAGATAAATAAGCTAGATAAAAGAGTTAGAAATCTTCTCTATAAACACAAGGAGCTATAGATAGATGATGAGGATGAATTCCTCAGTTGAAGTCAAAAGCTTCCTCCTTATGAAAAACTCATCTTTTGAAACAAACTTAAAACAATGCTTAAACACAAACTAAACTCTTTCAAAACTTGATTAAAAAAATTCTTGATAGTTCAGAAGTGAAATGGCACAGGGTATATATAGAATGAAGAAACAAAGCTTAAAACCTAAGTGAAATCCAGCAAAATGACAAAAAAATGGAAACTAGAAAAATAGCCGTTACAGGCCATCAGTCGACTGACTGGAAGCATCAGTCGACTGATGAGCTGAATGTTGTATACAATATCTAGCTCATCAGTCAACTAATGATCATTTCAGTCGACTGACGATCTCGTCAGTCGACTGGTCAGTCGACCAAAACAGAACAGAGAGCAAAATGATTATTCTAAGCACTTTCATCAGTCGACACATCGGTCGACTGACTTCATCAGTCGACTGGTCAGTCGACTGATAACATGTTATCAGTCTGAATCAATTTTGAAATTGAGTTTTAAGGCTCTGTAAAAAATAGTAAATAAAACCAAAAAATATGAAACTTTGTAAACAATTTATAAACATTTGACAAACTTATTTGAAAAGGAATTTTGTGAAAAGGTCCTCATATTTGTGAAACTCAAAATTTATCAAAAATATACATAATACATGTTTTTGATGAATCTTGAAAATGAAGTTTGACATGTAAGAACATGTGGAAACTTTATGAAATGTTTTTATAAACGTTATAAAACATGAATGTGATGTAAATAAGATTAATAAACCAATATTGCATTGTTTTCTCAAATAAGCTCATTTTGTAAAAAAATAATAATTGTGTGTGTATATATATATATATTGAGCTTAAAATATATTCACACAATATATGCTACAAAAACAACTAATATACTAATGCTAGATGGATCTTCAATATGCTCGTCTTGGTAATGGATGAAGCTAGATCTTGAATATGACTTGATGTGCAATGGCTTCATTCTACTATTCCGCCAACCTTCATTTGATGTGATCGTGAAGGCTCATACCATCCAACCTCCAACTTGGATATTTGTATAGATTACCTAACAAAACAAATGCAAACACTCAACACATATTATTAGGAATTGTTTGTGATCATCAAAAAAAGATTAGAAGATATAGTCTCATAACATAAGACCTAACAGTTTGAAGTCTTTAGCTAGAGAACTCATAATGACTAAGACCGCATTAATATTGATGGTGACTGAGCAGTGAAGTATGGGCATTAATTGGTCATGCATTAAATTCGATGTAAGGTTGGTAGGTCATTTCCTGTTCAAAATGCCTAGTGTTGGGTCCAAGTGGGGAAGGCCTTTTATCTCAGATTTGGGTTCGTGGTAGATCTTGGGTTAAATACACCTTTTCTCTCAGATGTGGCTCACGAGATAGGTTAGCTAGCTCTACACCCGGGTCGTGCTTTCAGATGTACGCAAGTTGATAGCTAGTTATAATCCAGATCGTGCTTTTAGCTAGCTTCTTAAAGCGTTATTAGGCTTTGTGATTTCTACGACATAACATTGGCCTTTTTTCACTCGGACTTGAGAAGCCGAGTTTGGGAGAAAATAAATCATCTCATGTGTTGTGGATTTGAACCATCCTTATCATAAAATAGCTGTGATATGATGTTTCTGATGTCAGCAAAGATCGTGTGCTAGGAGTGGCTCTTCATTTGATGGGACTCACTTTGGTTTTTGAAAACCATCAACTATTTTTCATAAATCATGTCAACCACCATTTTGTGCCACATATTAGTTTCTTCAGTTTATATATATATACACACACATGCGCGCGCGCACGCGCTTCTCCCCTTTTCTTCATACTTTATAAACCATAGCAAGCCTTCCATTTTCTTTAGCGAAATCGATCTTCTTCTCCCCCCAAAAAAGAGTTGATTGTCCTCTGATCATTCTTCTTGACTATTCTAATGCCTTCCGGAGCCTAGGCCACAACTGCTCACGATGAGATTAGAATCGATATGCTGAGAAAGTATAAATCAAAAGTGTTCATGGCTTGCTTGGGGAAGTATGCTCATGACTATGACATTCCAGCTCTCTGACACTATTAGCTCCATCGAGGAAGCAATCTATCTACCATCCTAGTAGTGGTTTGGCGCTAATATACTAGAACCATGTCGACTATGGCCTCCATTTGCCATTGCACCCATTTTTTTCAATAGGTTTTTTGGGCTCCAAGTGTTTCCTCAGCGTAGCTAAAGCCAAACTCCATTGCTCTTCTGGTGACCTTCCTTGTCATCTGCCACTGTGTGAATGTTGAGCCCATGTTGTGCATTCTTTTTCCATCTGGTGTGTGTTAAGACTAGTAAGAAAGAGGGCCATTTTTACTTGTAGATAAACGGTGGTTACCGACTAGTGTCTGACATTCCTAAGACGAATAAGTGGTAGAAGGAGAAGTATTCTTTCATCCTTGGCACTTCTAGCTTGCCCCACATGGCTAGAAATCAAAAAGTAGGGTTTGACGGCGGAGAAGCTCTCGGCAGTAGAGGCAGAAGGCTTGAAGAGGGTCTAGGCCTATAAAGGATCTTGGCATTGGGAGAACTTATTCGACAACGTTATCCTTCAAGCTGCTAGCATATCCCATGTCCCCGCCACTAAAGCAGCTCAGGCCCACACTACATTTCTGCTAGTTGACGAGCAGCCTGCAGAGGGTTCTTAGGCCAGCTCTCCTACTTATCCTTGGAAATGTCTGCATGTTGTGGTAGAGGTAGGGAAGCTCTAGACTTTATGCCAGCAGTCCGCAGCTGAGATCGCATTCAAGCTTCGCCAGAGTAAATCTTTCTCTCAAGCTAAGGGGTCTAAGAGAAGGAAGAAGATGGCTCCTAGAGGTCATCATCGGGCTGAGGCTAGTGTGCAGAAGCTCTTCATCCTTATAGATGAGGTAGCTAATGCTGCACTTGGGCAAGTTGAGACAACACCCTAGCAATCCAGTGGAGTTTCAGCCCCATAAACTTTTCGAACACTAATCATTATCATTACGGTGGAAGGTGATTCTTTGCATCCGGTACCCAAGTACGGGGTCGAAGGACAAGATATTCATGTTGTGGAGCACACTATAGGTGAGCTTCCGACTCGGGTTAGAGTCGAAGGAGGAGCACTGACTGAGCTAAGAGAGGGCCTTAGGTCTTCTATGAGACCCAAAAAAGAGCCAATCATCAAGGAGCCGGTCGCTGAGGTGTAGGACCCAGTTGCTGAGATGCACTTGGGTCTTCCAGTTACTATGCAGGAGGGTCAGTTAGAATGTCCCTTCTCTTATCGCATCAATGAACTTCCCCCTCCCTCTTGGGAGGGGTCCAGATGGTGTTGATGGGGCATGCTAAGCTCTGTCCTTGCTATGAGAGGGAGCAGTTGGTAGAGCATCTCTTTACTCTCGAGTACCATATGGATCGTAGGAGGTTAGTCTTGGAGTTTAGATCTGATCAAGCAAAAGTTGTGTAGCAGTTCCTTCTTTCGGATGATGAGGCATTACTGAGAGAGACCCCAGACATCAGCCTTTGCCGAGCCCTCAGAGTTACCTCACTCAGGGGATCTCTTATAGTTTGAGTCCTTTTGTCAGCTCAATATATATCAAAAACTCTTCCACAAGCTCTGGGCTAAGCTAGAGGTGCATATGGAGGCTCGGGAGGTGGTCAAACTATTGGTTTGTTCGAAGGGGAGTGAGCTCAACAAACTCAAGAGGAGTCAAGCTGTGATGGATTGCGAGCTAGCTCACAAGGATAAGGACCCTCAAGGCAGCTATCAAAGGTTCCAGAGAATGAGCAGCTCATCTTGCCTAGCCCAAGAGGAGATAAAGGGCCTTAAAAAGGATCTTAGCTACTCCCACCATGTATGGGTCTTGCCGAGGAGAAGATCACATATCTTGAGTCGGAAGTTTTGGCCAAGAGGAGGGAGAGGTATATGCCTTTGAGAAGGCTCATGCGTCTCGTCTTGACTCGAAAGAGCTGAAAGCTAGGCTGAAGGAGGAGGTTTCTCTTCAGGAGACTCTCAAACATGAGAATGCCTGAGTGGTTCGTGAGGCTGAGCAGCAACGTAATTCCCTCCTCGCCCGAGTATAGGATCTTGAGGTATGAGTGGCTCATCTGGAATCTAGTGCCTTTGAGACTGAGATAATTAAGAAATATTGTGGTAGCACTCTTAGCAAAGTTGAGTTAGCCCTCGCCTATAAGGTGGGGTTCGATTATCTAAAGGCATAACCCCCCTCCCCGGAGCTCTTGCTGAAGGAGGATCGGTTTAAATATTCCTCCCGAGCGGTCAACTGCCTCGATGTCCTCAAGATGCTCAAGGTGCAAGTTGGACTAGGGATAGTAGAGGATGAGGAGGAGGTTGAAGGCGGATCAAACGAGAATACGAGCAAAGTTTTGACGATGAAGCTAGCTCATCCCCTTTGTCTGACAAGGCCGACTCCCCTTCTTCGGATGTTCCTAACTCGAGCTTGCCCTAGTCCCTGCTCCAAGTTCTGCTCCCTGAGTGGATTAGGTATCTTTTTTTTCTTCTCTTTTGCTTTTTGCTGAGGCTTTGTAAAAAAGTCCTAATATTCTTACGAATGAATGAAAGACTTAATTTTATTGTCCTATTATTTTGCACTTAATTACATGTTGTTTCTCATCTATGCTTTGTTTCTTAAATGTTTTTGAACGTGGCAGTGGTAACCAAGACATGAATATTCCCATTTTTTAAACCAATCAATGAGGATCAAGTGTGGCTTTGGTGCAGTATATCTAAGGTTTGTAGGAGGCTTCTGATAGGTCAGCAAATGCCAAGCTGCAATAGCTTTTTAGTGTGCCTTTGGCTTACACCTAGAAACAAATACTAAGGAGTTTGAATGCCTCTGACGTGTCGATGAGAATCGAGTTGCCTAGGCTCCGTGCCATGTCCTGGATTTACACTTGAAGACCAATGCCAAGGGCTTTGAATACCTTCGATGAGTCGATGATGATTAAGTCACAGGGGTTCCACATTGTGCATTGCTTTTACTTATAAGAGCAATACTAAGATCTTGGTTCATGCCTTGGGTTTACTCTGAAAAGACACAAAGAGCTTGGTACGTGCCATAGGTTTAATCTAGAAATACACTAAGGGCTTAGGAGGCCTCCGCTGAGTTATGATGATCGAGTTGCAAGGACTTCGCATTGTGCCTTTATTTTACTCTTGAGGGTAATACCAATATCTTGGTTCATGCATTGGGTTTACTCTAAAAAGACACCATGGGCTTTGGAGGCCTCAGCTGAGTCGACGATGATCGAGTTATAAGGATTCCACATTGTGCCTTGGTTTTACTTGTGAGAAAGATATAATGGTCTTGGTTCCTTGGGTTTACTCTGAAAAGACACCAAGGGCATTGATACATGCCTTGGGTTAACTTTGAAAAGACACCAAGGTCTTAGGAGGCCTCGGCCAAGTCGATCATTATCGAGTTGTAAGGGCTTTGCATCATGCCTTAGTTTTACTCATGAGGATGATACTGAGGTCTTGATTTGTGCCTTGGGTTTACTCTAAAGAGACACTAAGGGCTATCGTACTTGCCTTAGGTTTACTCTGAAAAGGCAATAAGGGCTTATGAGGCCTTGGCTGAGTTGATGATCATCAACTTGCAAGGACTCAGTGTCATGTCTTCGTTTTACTTGTGAGAAAGATACCAAGTTCTTTGTTTGTGCCTTTGGTTTACTCTTAAGAGGCATCAAGAGCTTTAATATGTGCCTTGGTTTTATTCTAAAAAGGGTTTAGGAGGCCTCGACCTAGTCAATGATGACATGTTGCAAGGACTGCACATAGATTAGTAAAAGGAGAAAGAATTTTTTTTACTATTAAGAAGGTCTTACAATGGCATTTGCTGAAAATGTCTTCTGAAATGCTTTATACTTTGTGGATATTCTAAGATCCTTTTCTCTTAGCTTTGCACGTCGTACACCCTCGAGTGAGATTCTTTGATAATAGCAGAAGGTTCCTCCGAGCTAACGACGAGCTTCCCTGACGAGGGCATGGTTGTCGTGATGTCGGAAGGTGGCGCTGGTGGTCGATGGCTTGTGATTGATGTATTTGCCATTTGACTTTGCCGGTAGGGTCGACTTCGTTTTGCCAACTCAAAACCATAGGCTTCCTCATGGGAATGACATAGTCGTAGACTAGGCGTGACAACTTGTACTGAGGTGACTGCTCTTACTCCATGTGCTACTCTGGATGGGGTCTCTTTTGTGAAAGTTTTGTAGGCCGTTCTGCAAGTTCTCAAAAATTAGTCAAAAGAGGCTCATTTAGATGGCTCATACTTGTTTGTGATTTCTTGCGCCTTATACGGGTTGGTGATGACCAAAGCTAAGTCGCAAGGACTTTGGATGCCCTGAAGCATTTCCTTGGGATGTCTCTGCTATTTGGTTTTTATTTGCCAAGATACGGCGTTAGTGGTTGATGAACAGTTTATCTAATCTACTCTTCTCACTTTTATCATCGGCGTTCGCTTTCATAGAGGGGGATGACAGGCAACAAAGGAGGTTGAGAGGAAAGGCATGGCTGAATAGCTCACTCATGAAGGAAGCGAGCCATAGCTGAAGAGATTGACTAGAGTGACGTAATCTAAGTCAATTATTTCTTCAGAGTTCAAATCTGAAGATCAACCACTTTCTCAAAAGGAGAAGAAGAGGGCCCATGGTAGATGCCAAAGAAGATGTTAGAGAGTTGATGTGTGATTTAGAAGAGAAAGTATAATATTGTGATCTCTTAATCTCCTTTAATGACTGATCATTCCTGTGGAAAACCTTGAGCTGCAGTTTCCTACACAGATAACAGAGTTTAGAGACCTTAAAGGTTGTTTCCTCCAGCATGCCCTCCGACGCTCAAGTCAGTGACTGAACTGATTAATCTGAAGAGAAAAATAAGAGTAGTGTTATTGATTTTTTGGGTGTAAAATTGCGTACCTTAGTATGGTGGAAGTTACCATTATATACAGAGGATTTACAAGGGCATGTTGGTAACTTGGTCGGGTTTGTGCAGTGATGGGTCGACCATGCTTTACACGTGTCAGCAGCTGGCTGGACGAGTCACTCTTGCAATAGTGATAAGGCTGCTGAAGTATTGACGCGATCCGAGGGCTTTCAAGTCTCTGGCTCGAAAAGTCATAATGAGTGACACCGCATTAATGTTGATGACGACTGGGAGACATAGCGTGGGCGCTGACTGGCGACTTGTTAAATGTGATGTGAGGCTGGCAAGTCATTCCCCTACTCAAATTGCTTAGTGTTGGGTCTGATTGAGAAACACTTTTTCATCTCGGATTTGGGCTCCTAGAAGATCTCGGGTTGAATACGCCTTTCGTCTCAGATTTGGATCGCGAGATAGTCCAGCTGGCTTTGTACCCGGATCGTGCTTTCAAATGTATGTGAGTCGACCGACTAGTTATAACACGTGGCTGCTTCTTGAGGCTTTATTAGGCTTGATAATTTCCAGAACGTAATATTTGTAAAAAAAAATCCCTAGTAATCGAGCCATATTATGGCAAAAAGTTTTTATGATAGTTCCTAATATTTAAAAAGACCAAAACTACCAAAATAATGGAAGTAACTCATTTTTTACATCATCGTCACCAGTCACGACTTGCTCTTCCGACTTACCGCACTATGCATCTGAACAAAACAGAGGAAAGGGAAAGCTGTGTCGTATTCCGCTCCCGAAATCCACGGTAATTTTTTAGCACTTGCACATGCATGCATCTTATCTCAACTAAAGCTGGCAAAATGCTTAGCAGTTAGCACCCCACCCAGTAAGCTTCCGTCACCACCCCCCCATCCACGTCTTTGTCTATAAACGATCTCATCCAGTATCTAATTATATCGGTATATACCCCTTACGGCCAACTGAAATATCCAAAATGCCCCTGGACCAAACGCTGAAGGTTACCCCATTAAAGAGCAGCTGAAGGTTACGCCATCAAAGAGTAGTCAGCTTCCGGATTTGACGGCCTGGACAAAACGTAAATAGGTTTATTTAGGCTTCGTTTGGTAATATTTTTCCTGTTGTGTTTTTGTAATAAAACATGACGATGTTATGTTTTTCTCTCAAAGTGCTTTCAAAACATTATATTGAATGTCTTTGACAGGGCCGGTTCTGAGATTTTAGGGGCCCTGTGCGAAAAGTAAACATAGGGCACATCTCTATATACAACATATCAATAAATTCCAATTTGAATCCCTAAAATGCTAGTGAACAAAATATTACTAACAAGACATTAAAATGTTACCTGATTTATTTGTATCTGGATAGTCTTTAACATACTTTGCAAGTGCTATTGCCAATTCTTCATTTCTTCGGTCACCTAAATAAATGTTATTGATCAAATAAATGCATGTAATATCACCTTAATAAATATTTCCAGTAGAGCAAACAGTCCACAATAAGAAATACTTGTATATTATGTTCCTCTTGTATCTGTGCTTACCTTCATCAGACATCGAAGCCTTTAGCATCAAAAAGTATCATCGAAAAATAGTCCTCCTTGCATTTTTAGCTGCAAAATCACTAATTAAGCCTTGAACATCAATTTTATCTATAAAATCATTTTCAATGGATATCAAAGCTAGTCCATTTAGTCTCTCTTGTGACATGGTCGATCTCAGATAAGATTTTAATAATTTTAATTTTAAAAAACTTCTTTCTGCAGATGCGACTGTAACAGGTATAGTCAATAATATTCTATAAGCAATACATGCATTTGGAAAACAATTTCGTATTTTTAAGAAATTCAGTATATCAATAGCCATCTTTGTTTCTTTTGGTAAAATATTTCGTAATATTTTTAGTTCTCCAAATAAATCTTTCCCATCAAGATCAGAAAATGTTTTATATTTTAGAACAATTTCAAGATTATCACAACATGCTTTCAAATTATTATCATCTAATGAATTTAACTTTTCTGAACCAAACAAAAATCCAAAAATATCTTCATATGCTTTATATTGCTCAAACCTTATCTTTAGTGAACCAATAGCTTGATCTACAATATACAAAAAATAATTAATTCTAAAAGATTCTTCAACTGATTGTGTTGTCTCCTCATTAACATTCTCATCAAATTGTCTTTTTCTACGGATTTGACGTTTTACTTGAAATACAGAATCAATTTCTATTTCAGTAGCAATTTCTTTAGCAATTGTCATAGCTTGTGTGAACCCAACTTCTCTATAATCCTCGAAAAACCTAATCAATCCTTTTACTTGATCTATAGCAATATCAATAAGCATGTCTTTAGATTGTAAAGATTTGCTAATTAAGTTAACAGCAAACAATATATCATACCAAATAATCATACTTAATAAAAATTCAAAATTTCCAATTCCATGTGTTGCTAAAGACTCTGCTTCACTCCTTATTTTGGAGTCATTATCAGTTTCTGCTAATTGAAGTAGTGCTTCTCTTATTTCAAGCGTTTGGAATCTAATTGCTTTAATGCTTTCAATATGGCTTTCCCAACGTGTAGCCGACAATGGCTTCACAGTTAAACCTTTTACATTATTTATCAAAATTTGCCATCGTTTTGTTGAGTGAGAAAATAATGTATAAATGCGTTGTATCACTCCAAAAAAGTCTTTTGCTCTACCACAACAATTTGCCATATCACAAAGTGTTAAATTAAGACTATGACAACCACAAGGCGTGTATAATGCTCTAGGATTTATATCAAGTAATTTTTTTTTTACACCTTGGTGTTTCCCTTTCATATTAGACCCATTATCATACCCTTGACCTCGTACATTATCAATATCAAGTTTAAGAGTATTTAGCACATTTTGCAATTCTTCAAAAAGTCCTTGTCCAGATGTATCATTTACTTTTAAAAATTCTACAAAAAATTCTTCTATTTTTATCGGGCTTGTAGAAATATCGACACATCGTATTATTAAAGTCATTTGTTCTTGGTGACTTGCATCCGGAGTACAATCAAGTATTACTGAAAAATATTTAGCTTCTTTAATTTTTTGAACTATTGCACATTTGATTTTAGAAGCTAACATACTTATCAATTCATTTTGAATGCTATGACCAAGATAATGATAATGAATTTCACCATGGTCAATACGTCGAACATGTTCTTGCATTACCGGATCCCATTCTGCAATCATTTCAATTAAGCCTAAAAAATTTCCATTATTATTTTGATAAATTCTCTCATTTGTTCCTCGAAATGCCAAGTTATGTTTAGCAAGATATTTAACAACAGAAATTATTCTTTGTAATACTTTCTTCCAATATTCCTTTTCTTTATTAACTTGATCTTGAATATTTTTATCGATTGTTTTGTGTTTCTTTAATCTTATGCGTAAATCAAGCCAAGTACTCATGTTAATAATGTGCTCATTAGTTGTTTCATGTTCTTTAAGCCTAGCGCTAAGATGTATCCAATCATTAAATCCTTCATTTATTAACATACTTTTCTTAAACCCATTTTTAAACAATTTGCAACAAAA
This sequence comes from Asparagus kiusianus, assembly GCA_022839385.1. Classification (NCBI taxonomy): domain Eukaryota; kingdom Viridiplantae; phylum Streptophyta; class Magnoliopsida; order Asparagales; family Asparagaceae; genus Asparagus; species Asparagus kiusianus. Next base: position 436,181 of record BQKN01000073.1, on the reverse strand, counting down.
ACAGAATACTTTATCTATATCCTTTGAATAAACTAACCATTCCCTATCGTATTTCTCTCCATTTGATAAATGTCTAGTGTAAAATGTCGAAGAAAAACATCTTCCTAATTTATCTTTAGGACCTTTTTCGATTAATAGATCTCTTATAGGACCATTTTCCACTAATAGATATCTAGATTTTGTGTCCAAATTATCCCAAGTTCTTGGATCATTAATATTCAAATTCATAAGCATGGACTGATTAGGTTGTTCATTGCCTATAATATTTTCATTATCATTTTCATTCTCATTGTCAATATCAATTTCATTCTGATTCTCAATTTTACTTTCATTTTCATTTTCATTATCATTTTCATTCTCATTATGATTCTCATTTTCATTCTGATTCTCATTTTCATTACCATTTTCATTTTTAGTTTGATCATCAACATTTTCATTCTCATACTCATTCAGGCCCAAATCATTAATGTTATCATTTTCAATTTCATTTTCAACTAAATCTTGTGTTTCTCTAACAATGAATTTATCAATTGCTCCACTTTGAGTTTGGACAAATTGTTCAATTTTTCTTTTTTTCTTGCGTTTATCATATCCAGAAGGATATTTTCTTGGTGGCATTTCTATAATAAAGTATTACTGATAATAATCAAATTGAAAGTAGTCAAAGATTTGGAACAACACAACCTGATGAAGAGTTCCGGCTGAGGATCGACCTTGCTCTTATCCGTCAAGCTCTCGTAACGAATCTTATCCAAAGCCTTTACAACAACAACTGAACAACAAAAATCAAAGTCAGTTATGGAATCAAGAGCTCCTAAAATAACAAAAACCCTAAGTAATCCCAAAAAAAAGACCCAAAACTTACATTTGATTCTGAATTTCTGAGGAATAGCTGGAGAGCCTGGCGAGTCACGAGTGTCGAGCTTGACAGCGTCACACAGGTGCCGCACTGCGGTCTGCGGACTGCTGAGGACTCGAGATCGGAGCTCCCAAACCCGAAGTCTACAGATTTCGAGGCCTCGAGATCGCCGAAGACAGAAATGAGAAGTCGAGCAGAGTCTGAGCGGCGCGGGGGTGGCGATGGCGAGATCGGAGATCAGCGAGGGAGGCGACGGCGATTCCCGAAGTCGCCGATTTTGAGGCCTCGAGCGGTCAGCCGTCAGCGATGGAGACTTCGACGGGCCTGATGGCTAGGGCGACTGGGCGAGGCCTGATGGCGGCTCCGACGGCGACAGATCGACGGCGAAAGTCCGAGGGCGCCAGGTGCGGACTGCGGAGGAGAGGACTAGAGAGAGGACTCAGAGGAGGGGGGTGAAGCGGCCAGATCTGAAAGTTTTGGCCAGGGGAAGATCGATGTTTTTGAAGTAGGGTTTTTTGATACGGACGGTTGAGATTAAGGAGTTTATAAAATGGACGGTTCATATTTATTCTCTCTATATATAAATATAAATTAAAAAAAAATTGGGGGCCCCCAACCTTCGGGGGCCCTGTGCGGGCGATCAGTTGGAACCCCTTCAGAGCCGGCCCTGGTCTTTGATCAATGCTAGTTTAACCGTTATAATATTAGCATTAAACAAATTATTAACATATTATATATTAATTATAATAAAATATATTATACATAAAATGTTATAATATTTAAGTTATATTATTATAGTATTATAAATATTAATTATAATATATAATATAATATTGTATAATGTATTATAATATTATCTTGTTATTTAATGTGTTACATTGTATTATAATTAATACATATTATTTTAAATAATAATATATTTAATTATTTTGATATATCAATTTATTATTGTTATATAGTATATAATATTTTTTAAATAATATTATGCAGCTATTAATATACTATTAATAATAATAATAATAATAATATATTATATTATTATTAATATAATATTATATTATTAATAATATAATAAAATATTATATTTATAATGTTAATAATAAATTAATATATTATAATATGTTAATATCATATAATATTTTATAATTTCTAATGTGTTAGAGTTTATTAATAATACTTTAATAATTTATGACATAAATAAATATTATTATATTATGAATATATTATTTGCACATTAACATTTGTTAGCAATAAATTATTTCACTTTATAATATGTTATATTATGTAATATATTAATATTTTATATATTATACTACATTTACTATACAATGTATTATTATTATATTATTTTTTATTATTAAATATTTTACTATTATATCATATTATATAATTATAAATTGGGAAAAATGTTTTAAGGCCCCCCAAAAAAAAATCGGATGTGACCCAGCCCCCCATACTTTTTCCCTTATCTTTCAGCCCTTTCACATTCTCCCAGAAAATTTTGTTCCGAAATTACCCTTCCCCTCTTCTTCTTCTTCTTCTCCTCTGCCTCCTCTCCCCTCTCTTCTTCTTCTTCTTCTTCTTCT
>BQKN01000073.1:398871-433726 GCA_022839385.1 Asparagus kiusianus | reverse complement strand
TCTCCTCTGCCTCCTCTCCCCTCTCTTCTTCTTCTTCTTCTTCTTCTCCTCCTCTTCTTCTTCTCCAGACCCTTGCCCACACCCCCCACCCGTCCTCCCTACCCCCTCCCCGGGCCCCCTCCCCGACCTCCCCCGCCTCCTCCGTCAATATCCCTCTGCTTAATCGATTTGGGAAGACCTTTGATTGGTCTTTGAAGCCCAACCTGATGGGGATTGCTTGCACACAAGGTACAATCTTTATTAATTGAGCTTGAGTTGGTGTTTTTGAATTTGATTGAGTTTTTAAGTTCATTGTATTGGATTTTGGGCTTCCATGTTCGATTTGTGATTAAATTGAGTGTTTTGATGTTGAATTATATCAACGTATTGAGGATTTGTTGTGGATCTGTTCTTTATCTTGATTTCTTGCAAGCAGATGCTTGATGAGATTTTTTGCACACAAGGTGTTTGATATAATGCATTGGTGAGAAGAAATGGTTTTATTAGAGAGAATGACTTAATCTCAGGTATGTGTTATAATTTGATGGAATTAAACAAGATTTGAGACTGATGAAAAAAATCTATGCAGGTGAAAACCCAGAGATGATTAGTTGTTCAGAATAATAGTTTTGATTTGTCTTAGTGAGTGCATTCTGTGGTGAGAGAGGAATGGACAGTTAAAGTTTTTGATAAGGGAATGCTCTATGAAGGAGTGCCTGAAGATAGAATGGTGAAGTTTCTTCAGATTGCATTAAAGTGCATATACAAATCTACCGATGCTCGACCAACTATGAGTCAAGTTGCCTAGATGATACATTCATTGAAGGAAGAAGATGATAGATCTGTTGTGTCTGAAATTGATTCAAGAGATGCTTAAAATTGGGGAGTTTGTTTTTATAATGTCCTGGAATTTATGTATATGTTCTGTTAGACTATTATCATTTGCTAGTGTATATGTGTTGGTCACATATGAGGAGGTGGAAAACATTGTTTATTTGTTACACTGATGACATAGGTGATATTAGTCCAAATGGTGCTTTCAAACTCAAATTTAATAAATGAGGATGTCTATTTCTTGTTGATTTCTTTTTTCATGGTATCCTTGACATTAAAAATTAAATAGATTATTGTCACATAATTTCGTTAATGGACTGTGGTAGAGACACTAATTGCATTATTTCAAATAATGATGGGTCATCTCCGTGTTGCCAGTCCAAATGGCACTTTCAAGTTGAAATTTGATAAAACCTAGCACTGATTTGCATGAAGTGTGTACTCATAACACGTTAAGTTTCAACTAACCATGTTAACGTTCATCATAACATGCTAACTTTCAGCTGAACATGTTAACTTTCATCATAATATATTAACATTTCCTATTACATGTTAACTTTCATCATAATATATTAAATTGAAGCTATAATAGTTACATGTTAAGATTATTGAGTTCTTGTATATCTTTGGCAGAAAAACAAAAGGGAAAAATAAAAACAGGAGAAAGAAAGGGGAAAATGTTAACTATAATAGTTCTATGTTGACTTTTAGCAGAACGTGTTAACTTTCATCCTAGTATGTTAACTTTTCATATTGAATGTTAACTTTTGCTGTTTTATGTTAATTTTCATCCAAACCTGTTAACTTTTACTGCTTAATTTTCGTAGAAACGTTTAAAAAAAGCTATGAATGTAATTGGTGATTGGTGTGGATTGCTTATTATTACAATACTTTTGGTAGAGCAATGTAGGTTGTCAAGACTTGTGTAGCACATTGTATTATATTTTTATAATATCTAAGATTGTAAGTCTAATCATATCGTTTATTCAAGCAATATCAGCTGTAAGAATGTAAAAAATTTTGTTATAGTGAACATTAACATGTTTGAAAGTTAACATGTTATGATGAATGTTAACATGTTCAGTTAAAAATTAACATATTATGGTAAAAGTTAACATGTAATAGTGAATGTTAACGTATTATGCTGAAATTTAACATGTTCAACTGAAAGTTAACATGTTACGAAGAGAACTAACATATAATGATGAAAGTTAATATGATTTATGAAGAAAGTTAACATGTTATTATGAAAGTTAACATGTAACAGTGAAAGTTAACATATTATGATGAACATTAACATGTTCAGCTGAAAGTTAACATGTTACGATGAGAGTTAACATATAATGATAAAAGTTAACATAATTTATGAAGAAAGTTAACATATAATGAGATTTAATAGTGTATTGCAACTTGAAGATTATATACATGATTTGTATATATTATGTACACAATAACCTCAAGATTATGTACATATTATGTATCATAATATTCAGGTTTTGATAAACATAATTTATATATAATCTTCAGTTTGGGATTGAATCATTCTTTCCAATAAAACCATTTCTTCTCACCGAGATATTATATCAAACACCTTGTGTGCAAGCAATCCCCATCAGTTTGGGTTTCAAAGACCAATCGAATATCTTCCCAAATCGAGCCAATATCTCTCTGCATCCCAAATCATCTCATATTCACAATCCTCGCAGTCTTAAATATCATGTCTAGGTTACTTAACACCGTTTCCTCGAGCTGAGCCTCAGCTCCATCAATCCATTCAGCTTCTTGGTACTGCTCTTCAATCTCTTCGAATGTGAGAGCACGGTTTCTACAACAATCACAATAACCCTGTTGGTGATCAAAAGTTCCTGTTTCAGAGGTTTTGCCCATTGGGAACAGCTCATAGTTAGGGTTATCAGATTGTAAAGATGAGAGAAAATTTGGGTCATTGATCGGAGGATCAGCGCGAAATTTTCTCTTGTTTCTACTTCCCTTTTCCTGAACCGAGACTGAGGAAGCTAATGGACTACTTCCTCTAGCAACCATTGTAGCCATTTACACAAAGAATCTAACAATGAGTAGAAACCAATCAAGACATTGATAGATTTGTGTTAACACACAAAATCAATTAAAAAAATCGTAAAACGGGTATTAGCCAAACCTTAGATTGATTTTGAAATCAGAGAATTAAGAATCCAAATTCCTGCATCAAAACAGTTAATTCAATCAGAAATAAAACAACCCAGATCGAAAAATTAAAATTGAAATTGACTAAACCGATCAAAATCAAATACCCAGATGCGAAAACTTGAATTAATCAAAAAAACGCATCAATCAGAGACGATTATATACGCATGCAAGAGCACCCACAATACAAAATTGGAATAAAAAATGGGTTTTGATTAGAGATCAGAACAGAGGTTAGTTTGATGGGTTGAAAAGATCGAGACCCACCAAAATTGAGCAATTGAAACTGATGGGTTTTGATCGAGCGATCGATATCGATGAGATTGTGAGATAGATCAAAGAATGCGAGGACTGAGGCGGAGAGAAAGAGCTGCATCCTTCTTTTTTTAATGAAGAAGAGAGGGGAGAGGAGGCGGAGGAGAAGAAGAAGAAGAAGAGAGGAAGGGTAATTTCGGAACAAAATTTTCTGGGAGAATGTGAAAGGGCTGAAAGATAAGGGAAAAAGTATGGGGGGCTGGGTCACATCCGATTATTTTTTGGGGGGCCTTAAAACATTTTTCCCTTATAAATTTATTACAATTTATTTATTAAAAATTAATAATATTATATTAATTATAATATTATATAGTATATTATTATTATATTATTATATTATTATTTATTATCAATAAAATTTTATTATTTTATTTTTAGTAGTTTATTTATATTTTATAATTACTTATTATTATATAATACATTATCAACATATTAAATACTAGTATTTAATATGTCATTATATTATTATATAAGATATTTTAATTATTATATTTTTATATTATTTAATAAATATTAATAATATATTAGATTAACTATAACATAGTATGGTATGATATAATTTAATATAATAAGCATGTCGATAATAACTAAATATTAATTATATTTAATATATCATATTAAATATTATATTAACACCTCCTCAAACTCAAAACCAAAACGTCAAATTTAAAACACCTAAAAGATGTTTTAAAATATGTGTTGTGTTTTGTGTTTGAGGATGATTTAACTCAAAAAATGTCATGGTTTTCAAACGCATGATGTTTTGTTTTTGACAAAAACACCATAGAAACAAGTAAACTATAATGGTATCCAAATGGAGCCTAATTAGTAATTTCTATTGAACTTTGTAAATTCCATAAACTTGAATATCTTTATATTTGTAAATTGGCTAAATGATACCTTATCATTATACCCCATTTCTAGTAAAATACTCCGAGTCATAAAAAATAACACTTTAATACTTCAAATTATAAAAAAGAATACTTTAATACTCTAAATTATAAAAAAATTAACATGTTAGCACTTTCTGCTCTTTACATGTTCCTTATGTGATTAGTACATGACGTTTCTATAATTGTATGAACCACATTTATTATTATATTTATCATTATACCTACCGTTTATTTTTTTATTAATTTCTATATGGAACGATATTTTTGTCATGGTAGAATTTTTTAACGATGTTTATCATATTTTAACAGTGGACTACTTAAAGTATTTATGTATTACTTTTTATAACTTAGGATATTTAAATATAAAGATAGTGAAACAATGGGGTATTTAAGTACCATTTAGCCTTGTAAATTAGACAACCAATCTAGTAAGTAACTCTAAATAGTACTTTTGCGTTTTAGTTTACACTCCTTGGTCTATTCAGTTGTCCTGAAGAAGACCCTCTCTTAGGAAAAACTTGAAGCTTTTGGGGTTTAACCAAGAATATGAAGATTTGAGGGTAGTATAATATAGAGTTAACATAGATATAGGGCTCTAATTGAATAATCCCAAATGTTATAAACCTACCGCCGTCTGGTTTCTCGCCAGTAATGGCAATTTTGTAGTTTATTAGTCTAGCAGGGGCGCTTAGCGAAGGACACGGTTGGCTTTTCGGCGGGGTGCGGTCCCCTCACAAGACTGACGGAGATTGGAGCTTCCGTTAACGGTGCTCACGGGAGGCGCAAACTGGACTACGCCATCAAGACGTACGATGACGGTGCGCCGTCGTCATAGGATCCAGGTTGCCGTTATAACTCCCGTTAGCCGACATTGCTGGAGTCACGTGGACGGTAGTTTAGTGAGAGAGGGGCGAGGAAAGAAATGAAAGGCCTGAAACGAGATAGCAGAAGCATCGCATTCGCACGTGGAGGACGCGTGAACACGGTTAGTTAGTTTAAAGGGAAAAGTACTTTCACCCTAGGGGCTGTTTGTTTGCACGGAAATAACTTTCAAATAGCAAAAGTAGAAGAAATAAATGGTACTTCTGCTACTTCTAAATAAAAATATATGTTTGTTTTTTTTAAATTTATTTTCGTTACTTCCTTAAATAATGATGTGGCGCTTACGTGACATCTCCATTTCCTTAATTTTTTTTCCAGTCATCGAAGCTCTGAAATACGATGAAAGTTATAAAGGACGGGGTCCACCGGGAAAAAAAATGGGCTCACATTTTTGGGAATGCCCTCTCAACGTGGCACAATTGTTGTGTAGTTTGTTAATTCATATGCCATTAATATTGTCAATATTCTCATTTGTTCAATTTGTTTGATCCATTACAGATCCAAAAAAACTTTAGTTGGATGAAGAGGTTCAATGCGTAGGAAGCCCTGGAGTATAGGCTGATTGATCGGATCCTTAAACCAGCCATAATCAAGGCTGATGCACCTCGCAAGGAAGTAGCAGGGATAGGCATTGGTTAAGTTTGTATATATTTATGCTCCTGCTGTTGAAGTAGTGCTCAAGCAAGTATCTTATTTTTTAATGCCTTTTTATAGTTCTCAAGGACTAATGTTATTTGTAATTTGCGGTGTGATAGTAACAGTTTTAATCTAATGTATCCAATAACAAGATTCTCATGAGATGGTACGCGACGAGTTGAGAGTTCTTTGTTCTTCTTTCATGGTTTTCCAGAGAGATGATACGCGACGAGTTGAGAGTTCTTTGTTCTTCTTTCATAGTTCTCAAGGACTAATGTTATCTGTAATTTGCGGTGTGATAGTAACAGTTTAAAGATTATATTTGTTGAGCACTCTTCACATGTTTTTCAAGTGAGAAAAAAGAATTAATGTGAATCGTTTCTCCACATTTCTTTTTCTCTTGTATGATTCTTATTCATCGTTCAAAATAATATTATATTTTTAAAATGAAAAGATTAATTTTATTACATATCTCCGTGTCATACCCCTTGATGCGAAAATGGGAAAATTAATTTTATTATATATCAAGCAAATCAACTATGAATATTGGTCTCTTCAATTGATGGCAACACCAACTCTATTTCTATTTCAATGACAATCTAAACAAGAATAAAATGGAAGCAACATGTATTAATTACTTCCTAGTAATATTTTTAAATATTATCTAAACAAAAAAAGTAAATGAAGAGGAAGGTTCTACTTCCATTACTTCTAAAAATATATAAAAAAACAAAAAAAAATGCTATTTCTGCTACTTCATATTTCATAGTTTTGAAAGTTACTTCTATAACTTACTTCTTACTTCCAATACTTCCATTATCCAAACGGGCCCTTAGAGCATGTTTGTTTGCACAAAAATAGCAATAAAGTAGATGAAGTATAGACCATGTTAATTTGTTGTTTTTATTAAAAAATTATGTTTGTTTTTCTGTAAAAATTACTTCCGCTACTTCTTTAAAAATTAACTTGACATATAGCTGACACCTCGATTTCCTTATATTTCTTCGCCTTTGAATGCACTTAAATACGGTGAAAGTTGATGTAGAGTGAGGTCCACGAGAAAAAATGATTCTCAAAATTATAATTAGAGAAGTGATCAGAGTCCCTTCTAATTTATATCCTCACAACCGACTCTTCCCCTTCTAATTTATATTTCCAAATATTATCCAAACAAAAAAGTAAATGAAGATGAAGAAGTTCTACTTCCATTACTTCTAAAAAAATATGAAACAAACAAAAAAAATCCTATTTCCGTGACTTTCTATTTCATAGTTTTGAAAGTTACTTCTTTAACCTACTTCTTATTTCCAATACTTTCATTATCCAAACGGGCCCTTAAGTTACTAATTGGCTAAATATCATGAAAACCCCCCTTAACTTTAGACGACTAATAAGAAATCCCCTTTAACTTTTAAAATATCAAAAAAATCCCCTAAAGTTTATGACTTTTTGTAAAACCCCTTTTAACTTGGAGATTTTATCAGAAAATACCCCAAAATTAACGAAACTTTCAAAATATCAAAAAATCTCCTTTAACTTTCAAAATATCAAAAAAATCCCCTAAAGTTTATGAGTTTTCATAAAACCCCTTTTAACTTGGAGATTTTATCAGAAAATACTCCAAAATTAAGGGAACTTTGTGATAAAATTTCAAATAAAGGGGTTTTTTCCAATAATCGTTCAAAGTTAAGGGTGTTTTTTTTATATTTACCTTACTAATTTCCCCTGCATTTTAGACATATCCAAAATGGGATGATATTTTTGGATCATAGAGGGGAAAAGAAAATTAGACAAACAACTAAAAAAAGGTTAACTTCATAAAAGGCCCTATACTTTAGAAGAGCATTATATAAAACACCACAGACTTTGTTTATCTCACACAATTATCTTGAACTTGAACTTTTCTCATCAGACTACCCACATGTTATTGGCAAATAAAAAAAACTTTTCTTGAGATAAAAATCTAAAATTTAGAGAAGGGGAATCTTACATGTAAATGACATATGCCAAAATTTAAGTTTTCCTCCTCCTCTCAATGATATTGTAGTTATTTATAAATTACAAATAAGAGGTCCAACAAAAAAGAACATAGTTCATTCAGAGTGATTTTGTGAAACATCCTAAAGTTCAAGTGTGCTATGTTGAAACTCATAAAGGTCGGGGGACTATGAAAAACTAACACATTATCAAACAGTTAGCAAGGATTTTTGTCTTTTAACCTAAAGTTTTACCCTTGCTTATTTAAGAACTCACCCACTTTCATAAACACTCATAAACCCAAAAAAATCCATGCCACTTATTTTAAAACCCAACCTATATGTTGTTGTGCGTAGCGGAAATTTCGGCAGAGTTTCTGGTGCACAATAATAGAGAAAGATCAATAAGAATTCCCGTCTCACCAAGGAAATAAGAATCTGAAGCGGATATCTCAACAAAGTGGGATATCGGCTCTTCCTCTCATCAGTTCTAGGACTGACTTGTCGAGGGATCCTAAAAACTATTACAATGGCCACAAACTCAAACAACTAATTTTACGTGGTTCGGCAAACTGCCTATGTCCACGGGGCAAGGAGGGGGATCTATTAATATAGGGAAAGAGAATACAAATAGGGTTTACAATCTCTCAAACCTAAACCCTCAAACAATCTCTCAGATCCCTCACACAAATACTCTCTCAAAGGGATACTAAAACCAAAAAGCAACCGCCAGAATTAATCCTCTGCTTTTGATCGCTGCCAAAGGAGAAGCCGCTAAATATTTCTTTCTCCCCTCTGCCTTCGCTCACAAATTTGCAGCCGCTGCCAAAATTCCCAATCCGTGTTCACCCCTACTTTGTACACCTTAGCACAAAATCCTATGCGCTATTTTTATAGCAGCGACTAGGTTCGTGGGTCTTCGGGTGGGCTGTACTCGAAGATGTTTGTGATCTCTTCACACCGCATTGAGAACTCCTCATGCTACTCAACAAAGTGGCCCCCACCCCCACGTGATCTCTTCACGCATTCACAATTCTCCACCTCTGTGAAGTTTTCTCAAAACTGAGCCGACACCAACCAAACCAAATGTCTCACTTGTTGTGTCTAGTACGAAGTGAAATAATTCACGACAACGGACTCAATCCACAACAAGTCGAGACCCAAACAGGAGTGCGAACACTCACCCAAACATCAGTGTCTACTCACCAAATCGATCTCACCCCATCAAATAATCCAACCCGGCTGCATCATAAAGACTGCCTACGTATCCTTTTGCCCAAGGAATCAAGCCGAGCGTAGTTCACCCAAATGGTCGCAAACGACCTCAATCCAATAGAAGAGTTCGCAATCCTTCTCTAATATCATCAACTCTGCGGCTGATAGCACCTCCAATAGCCTTAAATACCTCCACCTGAGGTGAACCAATGGCCATATCCAAACTGCATCTATCAGCTGCATTCGAATCAGAACCCAACTCATCATCTGCATCCAAAACAAATTGATCCCTTAACTGTGTCACCTCAGCTGGAATCCCAAATGATGCAGTATGATCTGGAGTAATTTTCACCCAATATAGAGTAGCATTAATCTCTACCCGCTGCGATACCTCTAAGGTCTGTCCAAAACTCTCCACCTGCTGAGAGTCAATTAGCTCCCTCATCGAAGCCTCATCTAAAGTGACACAACCAGACCCATCTTCCAGTGGAGTTTTACCTCCAATCACAGCAGTTGATAACTCTTTAATAGGATGACCCAAATATGTCGAAGCCTCTGTCTAGAAACTCTTCTGCAAACCATTGCTCGACCACCAACACCGTTCCTCCTCCAGCAAGGCATGGTTCTCCAAATTTGCCACCCTATCTAGTTGCCCCAAGATTTCCTTTCCAACAAAGTGTCTCGAAATATCGTGAGCTCGGCTCCAATATAGAAATAGGTCCATCTTGTACCTCCCACCAGAATGGAGTACCTTCACCTTTCTGTTTATTACCAACAAAGAAAACCAAATGCCTATTACCTCCCAATGATGCCCCCTTGAAAGGCCCCCAAACATCCACGTGAACTCCTCTAGAACGACCCTTAGCACGGTGAATAGAGGTACCACACTTCACCTCGGTCTTCTTGCTCACATCAACATGTTCACTGGACTTCAAACTACAGGTCTTCGCACCCTCTTTCAATCTATGCGAGGAATCAATACTGGAATGGCCAAGCCCCAAATGCCGCAGTCTAGTCGAATCAACAGAAGTCGTTAGCTCTTCACCTATCACTATACCTCTAGTCAAGTAATACAGGTTATTCCTCCTGACGCCCTTCATCACAATCCGAGAGTCTTCCACAATCTTGAGAACCATGTCTTCAATTCGAACATTCAGACCCTCTCCAACCAAAGCTCCAATTGAGATCAAGTTCTTCCTCAAAGAAGGAACATATCTCACATTGTTTAACTCTCTAACAGTCCCGTCAAACATCTTGATACAAATTCTTCCTATCCCAAGGATCTGGCATGCACGGTTATCAGCCATGTACACTACACCACTATCCACCAGCTTCTCAAAACTAAAAAACTATTCTCTTCTAGGGCACACATGATAGGTCGCACCACTATCTAACATCCATTCAGATTCCTCTGAATAGCTATCTGTAGGGCTGATAGAAAGCGAATAAATAGAAGAGTCAGAATTATTACCATCCAATACGATGTTTGCTTCTGATGATGGTTGCTTCCCTTTTCCCTTCTGTTTATTCTTCATCCATTCGTCGAGCTTTGGGCAGTCTTTCTTCCAATGACCAGTCTCCTTGCACCAAGCACACTGATCTTTTTTAATTGTAGGATGCCCTACTCTAGACTGTGACTTTCAATTCTTTTGGTTCGGATTCTTCCCTCTTGCGACCAACGCCTCTGCTACCGACTCAGTCAAAGTTTCATTATCCTTCTTCCGAAGCTAATAATTCACCAGTGCGGCAGTGACCTCACTATACGAAAGGGACGGCTTCCCATTAATAAGAGTAAGGATGAAGGTCTCATATTCCTCGTCGGGCAAGGAACTTAACAACAGCAACGCCTTGTCCTCATCTTCAATAATGACATCCACATTCACCAAATCCGTAAGAAGCTTTGTGTAGGTGTTCATGTGATCTCTAATTGAGGTTCCCTTCTTTAACTGGAAACGATAAAGTCTCCTCTTCAAATGCAATCGATTTTCAGCACTCTTTGTCAGATACTTGCTTTCGAGAATCTTCCAAATCTTCTTTGCAGAAGTCTCATTCATCACATCATATTTTAGATCTTGAGTCAAACAAGACCTAATCACACCATACGCCGTTCGATTCATCTTCTTCCAAACCTTCTCTTCAATCTCATCTGGCTTGCCATCTAACTCCAATGTATCCTCCAAATTCTGCGCGTTCAGCGCATCCAAACCCTCGCATCTCCATAATCCAAAGTTATTTGTACCATTAAATTTCTCCACATTTATCTTCATAGAGTGGATATTCAAACTCTGAATGGTCTTCATGCCTGAAGCACTACCCTCGACACCCGAAGCACCTTCTTTCCCCGACATCTTACGCACCAACGAACGAAGAATAGATCCAAAACTGAAAAGATAGAGTCTTTACCAAAAGATCCCACCTTTATTACCAAATGAAGCCCTAGACGAGCCTCCAAATTGATCTACTCCTCCAACCAAGACAAAACCCTAGATCTGGAATCTGGGCTTTGATACCACTTGTTGTGCGCAGTGAAAATTTCGGCAGAGTTTCTGATGCACAATAAGAGAGAAAGATCAATAAGAATTCCCGTCTCACCAAGGAAACAAGAATCTGAAGCGGATATCTCAACAAAGTGGGATATCGGCTCTTCCTCTCATCAGTTCTAGGACTGACTTGTCGAGGGATCCTAAAAACTATTACAATGACCACAAACTCAAACAACTAATTTTACGTGGTTCGGCAAACTGCCTACGTCCACGGGGCAAGGAGGGGGATCTACTAATATAGGGAAAGAAAATACAAATAGGGTTTACAATCTCTCAAATCTAAACCCTCAAACAATCTCTCAGATCCCTCACACAAATACTCTCTCAAAGGGATACTAAAACCAAAAAGCAGCCGCCAGAATTAATCCTCTGCTTTTGATCGCTGCCAAAGGAGAAGCCGTTGAATATTTCTTTCTCCCCTCTGCCTTCGCTCACAAATTTGCAGCCGCTGCCAAAATTCCCAATCCGTGTTCACCCCTACTTTGCACACCTTGGCACAAAACCCTATGCGCTATTTTTATAGCAGCGACTAGGTTCGTGGGTCTTCGGGTGGGTTGTACTCGAAGATGTTTGTGATCTCTTCACACCGCATTGAGAACTCCGCATGCTACTCAACAAAGTGGCCCCCACCCCCACGTGATCTCTTCACGCATTCACATATGTAACCCTTATTTTTTGTATTGTATTTTCCTAATAAATCTAAAATTAAAAAATTGCCATATTCCCCAAAAATTACCAGCCTTTTCCCTCTCTTTCCTTCATTTCACAAACCTAAAGAGTCGATCATCAAGACTCAAATCCACCTCCTCATCACTTTCTCCTTCTTCTTCAAGCCTCACCATCCTCAACTTGAGTTGCAGCTCATTAATTCTTCTCCCTCTTCCCCTCAGACAATCCCAACTATGCTTTCGTTCTCTTCTGCCCTCTCTCGAGCATTGAACCTCTCATTTTTAACACCATCATATGCTATTTCCCCCAATTCTATACTTACATGCTCTCTTAATGTCTCCTCTCAACAACATTGCTTCCTCAATCAAATTGCCAATGAAACTAAGTTAAAATTTGGTCACTAGGTGCATGACGATATGATAAAGCTTAGGTTTTAGAGTATACATCCAGAAAAATTTTATTCATAATTATCTAAGTTTTGGTTAGAGGTTGATGCATGAAAGATGTTTGATGGAATGACAAAAATAAATATAGTTATTTGGACCATGATGATTAACGGTTATGTGAGGAAGGGTTGGTTGAGCAGGCGATGTAGGTGTTCGATGAAATTTCTAAGAGTCGTTCGATTGGTTTTTGTGAAATGCAACGATTGCCTTTTATGCATAGGTAGAATCTCCAAGAGGGGTCACGTAGATTTTTCCCCCCTTGAAAAAATTCCTGAAAAGGATTATCTTGTTAAGTTTTTCAATGTGAATCTCACTTTTTTTTTTGTAATTTCTATTTTGTTATAATCTATCTGGACCTAATAAGTGTTTCAGCTATATGGTCATTTGGGTTTATCACATTTTGTGAAGGAATTTATATACTTTATGGTTTTCTTCAAATAGTGGCTTTATTTATATTGCCTTTATTTATATGTGTTTCCATGTACATTTGTGTTAACTTGTGATTATTTAAATAATAAAATAAGTAAGCATATCAACATTATGATATGATATGTTAACTTATCGTACAGTGTAAAACAACTCGTAGTCCACACTTTTAATTTCTTTCTATGAGTGACTAAACACATAGAGAGTTATACTTCGTGCATAAAGAATTATACTTTACTCATAAAGAGCTCCACTTTGTGTTAAACAGCTATAGTTTTGATATGAAGAGCTATGACATGTCGTAAAGAGTTATAATTTGACCTAAATAATATTACATTTTAAGGTTCCATTTTTCTTATAGTTGCATCTACGCCTGTAATACGTTTTTCTTGCATGTGTAATCTACATTTTTAAATTTCTTTCTTAGAGTGAAAGAGCTCAAAAAGTGCTATATTTTGCTCATAAAGATCTATACTTTGCTAACAATTAGTTATATTTGCATTAATGAGCTGTACTTATGTCTTAGGAAGCTACAATATTTCATAAAGAACTAGATTTAATTACTAAAATTTAAGACATATGAAGCTTGAATATTTTTATTATAGTTGCATTTGGACATATAATACATTTTCTTATTGTAACCGAACATTTTCTTACACGTATTCCAAAATTCAGATTTTTTTTGGGAGTGAGGGAATCCAAAAAAAAGAGATATACTTTGCTCATAATGGTTGGTATACATTTCAGATAAGGAGCTAAAATTTGCCATAAAGAATTATAATTTGATTGGTAAAAGAAATGGGAGACGTTAAGCTTCCATATTTTTCTTATGGTTTGCTTATGCACATAAAATGTTTTTTCTTTATGTACCCGAAAATTTTCTTGCACAAAATAATTGACACTTTTATTTCCATTCTTTCTTAGGTAAATGTTTAATTGTTTTTCTTAGAGTGACGGAATCCAAAAAAGAGTTACCCTTTAACAATAAAGATTTATACTTTATCCATAATGAGTTATAATCTATGTTAAGGAGTTATACTTCCATTATAAGGTGCTATAATATGCATAAAAATATAAAGTTTGGTCATAAAAAATAAGAAACATTAACCTTACATATTTTAATTGTAGTTGTTTCTGACATATAATGTATTTTCTTATTGTATTAGACATTTCCCTATACACCTATATGTTTCCATGCGCTTTATTTTTGTTCATGGAATTATAAAACATATAAAGAGTTATACTTTGCTCATAAATAGCTACATTTCCCCCCATAAAGACTCACACTTTGCATTAAAGAACTAAATTTTTGGCATAAGGAGCTATAATATATTACAAAGAGCTATAATTTGATTGGTAAAGTGACATATTGAGCTTTCAATGTTTTTATCATAG
Source organism: Asparagus kiusianus (assembly GCA_022839385.1). Lineage (NCBI taxonomy): Eukaryota > Viridiplantae > Streptophyta > Magnoliopsida > Asparagales > Asparagaceae > Asparagus > Asparagus kiusianus. The sequence continues at coordinate 419,333 of BQKN01000073.1, read as the reverse complement.
TTGCAAAAATACATACAATATAATTTTCTTATTGTTTGTGCATATAGTTTACAAATTAGATCCCCCCCTGGAGTGATGAAATTCATAAATTGTTATGCTTTACTGCATAGAAAATTACCTCATAGTTTATAGAAACTCACATACAAGATACTAGGGGTGGTAAACGATCGGATCGAATTGAATACCAAAGTGTTCATATTTATCTTTGTTTAAAATTATGAAATGTGAATGTGGACTCTAATATTCATATATACAGTTTTCGAACTCGAACTCGAATACATGGTATTTGATAAATATTTGTTGATGGTCGGGATCAAACAGTCAATCGGATCCGGGATGGGATAAATTCTGATCCGGAACTAGATCGGTTCCTCCTGGGTCCTTGCCGGGACGAGGTAGAGGAGATTGACAAAGGGCCCGCTTCCTTCTCTAACTTTATGTCTGGTTCTTGAATGGGGGGCTAAAGTCCATATTGTACAGACAAGAAGAACCGGTGAGAGGGCGGGGATTCCCCCATAGTTCCTCCGACGGTCAAGTTAGTGAAACCTGAGTCGAGAAGGGGAAAGTCAGGAACCGATGTGATTCTTAAGGTGGCAATGTGCCGTTACAGAGGATTTGTGTGTGTTTCTCTATGTAGATGAAGAACTGTGTGTTCTTTTTCTTTCTTAGAGAGAGAGAGAGAGAGAGAGAGAGAGAGAGAGAGAGGAAGTGAGACAGCCTTAGATTGAGCATGCCTACTTGTGAGGTTATGAGTCTACCTGTATATATCTCCATCATAGGGATAAATAGGTCACTTCTAGCTAAGCATCGGGAGGCGGTGGTGAAGTGCGGGCTAAGAACCGAGTCATCCTTCGCTTTACAGGTGTCGGCTGGCGGCCGGAGGGGAAGTCACTTCAGTACGGGAGAGGGTGTCTCCGCATTTTGTGGGAAGTGATTGAGAGCGTGGTAGAAGGTACACTGGCAGGCTGAGTCATCCATCGCTTTACAGGTGTCGGCTAACGATTGGAGGGGAAGTCACTTCTGTATGGGAGAGAGTGTCTCTGTATTTTCAGGGAAGTGATTGAGGGTGTGACAGAAAGCACGTGAGTAGCTGACAAGTCATAGAGACCATCAGACTAGAATCTGGATTTGGCTTGTCTGAGGTGGACTGGGATTCTGACATATACTCTGGGTGAGAGGCTTGAGGCGGAGGTTATTCCTCAACTTAGTCGAAAGCAGGAAACGTCCATCAAGTCATCTTTGTGAGTTGCTAAGTAAGTGATCGAGTGCCCTTGGTGGGTCATCTTCGATGATAGGGTCGGCTTGTCATGCCTTTCGTGTCGGCTTGAAAGAATGTCGACTTGATGAGTCGGCGGGGTCAAGGCCTCTGTTGGGGTTGGGCCACTAAGTTGGTTGAGGATAGTTTGTCATGGCTATGATTGTATCATTTTGCAAATACCTATATCTTGGGTGAGTAAATACCATAACAGTTGGCCCTTTTCGCTTGGAGTCGACTTTTAGTCAGGTTCGAGTGAAACAAGATATTCTTTTATCAATACAAGCCTACTTGGGATTAGAAACTGAGAAGTCTTCATCTTATTGACGTGGTTGACATCATCGGGCATCCTTCTTTACCCATCATAGCTTCGCTTTTCTTGGCTGACGTTATCAAAGATCTGAACTGTCATTTGAAGAAGTAAAGTGTTATGAACATAATGAAGGGTGTTTCGCTTTTTCAAGTATTAGGACGTGGGGTATTAAATGAGGGTGGCGCTTCATACTTCGAGTGAACCGTTTTAGATTCAGAAGTAGCTAGATCTAACTTGATTGTTTCAAAAATCACTACGTCCTTTGAAATTGTTCCACGCATTTCTTCAAAAACTTATAAATGACCTCTTGATGTTAAGAAGATTCTTTTATGAACTTTTGCTCTGACGAATTTTTGATATTCCTCCAAGCTTTTTAAGAAAAATCTTCTATGGCCTCTCAACTTTTAACCTCTGGCCGTAGTGAGGAGGCTTGCTATTCTTCTACTCATCTGTTCAAGGGTCCATATGGACAATCTGGTGGGGTTGTATGATCAATACAATATCCTCCAGACTTTCACACTGGTGGCACCGGAGATGAGCGAGCCAGTGTATTGTCATGGTGAAAGTCGAGTGCCGTTATACCTAGCCCACTTAGAGCATGGCTTACGACTGCCCTTACATCATTTTATTAGGTAGGTGCATGCTGCTCTAGGAGTCTCCCATTCCCAGTTCTATCCGAATGCAATGGGGATTCTGGTGGCTTTCATCATTATTTGCCACAATGTTGGAGTTTAACCAAGCTTGAGATTGCTTGGATATTTGATCAGCGTAGGGTGGGGTGAGAAGGACCCGCATTACTTCTACCACTATCATGGTCATTTCTAGCTTGTCTTCGCTGGCTTAGATTGGCTGGAGGTGAATGAGGATGCTTTGAGGCCAGTCACTTTTAGCGATTTAGAGATGATGGACCTGGAAAAGGTTCGCTCTTACGTTAGGCCACGGGAGAGCGATGCTCTATTTGATGATGTATCTCTCTAAGCGGTGGGCATATATATGATCTTATCTTCTACTGGCTTCCAGGCAAGGGCAAACCTTGTTCCTCTATTGGCGAAAAACCACAAGAGGAACGTAGGGATCAAGCGGTCGAGTTCTACTGCTAGATCTCATAAGAAGCTGAGGGAGGCCCTCAGCACTGAGAAGGTGGTTGTCTTAATACCTCAAGCAGCCGAAATTGACTCTAAATTAAGGAGGAGGACAATAGTTGAGAGGCGGCACCCAATTAGACCGGTTGTGGGACCTCAGTCAGCCGAAGCGGGTCCGATAGTTACTCAGCTTAACCGCTTGGAAAATATGGGGCTGGTAGATGAGTCTTCTCATGGCGAGAAGACAACGGCCCTAGCGGTCAAAGAGGATGCTGTCAACCCTAGTTCTATACCTAAGTTGTCTCGCCGTCCTAGCAAGGAGCTGATTAGGATGGACGACGGCGTAGAGGGGAGAGCTAGAACTCTGTCAGCCCAGATGGAGAATAGTGCTGGTGAGAGGATTTTAGAGAATATGCCGAGTGTTGGCATACATCAGGCTGTCCAAGCCTATTTGGCTCGAGGGACTTTGTTGAAGCAAGCCCTGTTCAGTCGACTTGAGCATTCCTTAGAATGAAAAGCAGAGCTGGTAAAGGAGAAGTCGACCAAGGAAGAGGCAGAAAAGAGGGTCACTACCATAGAGACCGAGTTGGCTTATAAAGAAGGTGCTTGGTGCCGAAGTCTAGATGAGAAGGAAGAGCTCCTGAAGAGCTTTCGAATTCAGTTCTCTAAGCAGGTGTGAACCATCAAGGATCTTCAAATGGAGATGGTTCTGTTGGCCTTCTTGTTTTGATGATGACAAACAATTTACATCTAATTTTGTTTGTCTAGTATTTGTGTTTTGTATTTATTCTAGGCAAACAACAAGTTGGAGGATGGATGGAATAGCGCTTTAACGACGATATCAAATAGAGGTTGGCGGAATTGTAGAGTGAAGCTTATGCAATTCAAGTTCAAGATCCAAGTTTAGCTTCATCCGCATAGTGTGCCAAGTCAAGCTTATTGAAGATCAAGATCGGCTTGGGTAATCTAGTTTAGGTTTTGTATTATGTGTGTTAGATACTCTAAGCTCAATATCATATACACACACATTTTATTGGTTTCCTTGTATCTATATAACTACATATATATATACAACATAAGTTTTGGTTTTTATGTTTATCAATATAAAATTACATATTTCATATTTATTATTGTGATTTGGTTTAACTACTTAGATATGAAACAAATATATTTTCATATACATACTCATATGTTTCATTTTCTATTATATTTGTAAAAATATTGTATTCTTAATTTTTGGACTTAACAATAATCATATACATATTTTATTAAGTCTACATAATCATTGTGCAAAGTTTCAAAACATGGTTTAGCCAAAATATCAAAATTCACATGTTTATATTTTTATGTTTTGGCCTATTTTGTAAAATAATGATATTTTTTATTTAGGAAGTCCTTTTTGGAAACCAGTCATTGTAGCATGTTTATTATCATGTCTACAATCATTCCCCAAAGTTATACATTTTTTAGAATTTATTTGATATTTTTAAATAGTGTTTTAAAATCAGCAAACTGTTTTCAAAACCTGGAATTTCATATATCAGTTCACGATCGACCGCCACGATTGACCGCACCTTTGTTTTTAGCCTGCGGAGCTAACAGAAACTTTCACGGTCGACCGCCACGGTCAACCGTCAGCTCGAATTTTCTCATGGTCGACCGTCACGGTCGACCGCCAAAGTATCTGGAAATTTTCTGAGTTTCAAAGCTGGCTCGCGGTCGACCGCGAGTTTTCCATGGTCGACCGCCGTTCACTCCAACGACTATTTTGTACAGAATCTGATTTTCGATTATGTTGGTTTTTTGGTCTTTTTCTTTAGGGTTTTTGCTGTTGTTTTCTCTTCCTATATAAACCCCCAAACCCCTTCTATCTCAGTAACCCAATGGATATTTTTAAAAGAAGTTTAAAAGAGTTTTGAAAATGGTTTTATTTGGGTTCAAAGTCTATTTGGTTTGTGTAGAGTGTTTTATAAAGTGGAGAAGATCATCTATAGTGTTTGAACTTCATTTAATCCTCCTCTCCAACTTGATTTTCAGAGAAGAATTCCTAAACTCTATTCTCTAGCTACTTATCGTTTTTGTTCATAATTTTTATATACTAGATTTTAATTGAGTTTAGTTGGTTTTATTTTACTCATTGTTGACACACACCCACTTGAGCTTATTGTATTTGCATACATTGTATATTTGGGTTGGTGAGAGTTGTAACAATTGAGTGTGAGCTTTTATTATGTCCTCATCCATATTAGAGGACAATCATTCTTATAATTGTACTTATTGTGAGAATCACTTTGTAATACACTTGTACACCGAGAGAAGTGTGTGGTGAGAGTCGGGGATCATCCCAAGAGGAGTGGCATCGGTTAACGAACCTAGGGAGAGGTTGTAACCGAGCACTTGAGGGAGACACGTCTAGTTTAACACTTGAGAGGGTATAGAGTGGGATTGCAAGAGTGTGTAAGTTGTAGAGTTTTCGGTAAACTAGAAAACCGTATTGTGAGGTGTAAACGTTGTTCGGGTAAATGTAAAAAACCCGGTTGTGATAGTAGAGATCTCCTCAAGGTGAGGAACGGAGACGTAGATCGTGGGGACTAAACTCCGTAATCATATCGTTTGTTTGTGATTGCATTGGCGCACATATTTTTATGTTCATATCTTATATCGCCTTTGTATATTGCTTATTGATTATATTGCCCACTATCTAGTTTAGATTATTTACCCTTATGTTAATTATATATCCTTGCATATATCTCATAGTATATCTCATTGCTAGGATATTTACCTTAATTCATATTGCTCATCCTAGCTCATATATATTGTTGTATTTTATACTTGCTAGGATAACTTGTTAATTAATTTTAATTAGCATTTAATCAGATTAGATTAGCATAAGACCCTAATCACCCCCCCTCTAGGGTCTAACAGGTTCATCTACAGGTGGAGGTTGAGTCCGAGAAGCATCGCAAGGCGGCAGCTGAGGCGAAAGCCCGATCAAGTCGCATGTCTCTCGAGAAATTGACAAGGGACTTCGAGGAGCTGCAGCCAAAGATTCAGGCATCCATAGCTCTTGTCAAGGAACTAGAGGACAAACTCGTTTTTCTGGATTCAAGGAACTAGAGGACAAGGGACTTCAAGGATTTATCAGCGAATGATGATGAGGTTGTGCCAGTTGCTGGGGTATCTGGGGAATCTTCTGTAGCTGCTACTGCCAAGAGACCGCCAAGTCTAACTCTCGGATCTGGTCGAGAGCTCTGAAGACCTGCATTTCTCTCTTTTTTGGAGAAATTTGTAATGAAGTTTCCTCTTATTAAATAAAAATCAAGTTTTGTTTCTATTCTTGAGTTTGCGTTCATTTTTTATATTTTCTTAACTTCGTATCTTTTTTCATATTAAGAACTAAAATGTTAGCTGAAGTGAGTTAGTTCTAATGCGTCGACTTGTACTGGGGGCTTATGATAGCTAGTTCACCTGATGCCTTATTTGGCTGAGCATTTAATTGATCAGAACTTGACAAATAACTGCTTAAATTTTTAGGTCAATTAAGTATTAGCCAAACACTTAATATTCATACCTTAGGCTTATGCAAGATGACATGAATACCTTTTTGGCAGAATGATAACCCTAAAGTCGGGTGCCTAGGTCTTATGTAGGTTCCTAGGTCTTTGAAATCCCCGTATGGTCGAGTGATGATGGTAGGAGTCGACCATAGGCTTGGTGCCTTGGGTTTATTCCTAAAAAGGTGCCAAGCTACCCAGGACTTATTTGGATGCCTAGATTTTTATATAGCCATGATGGTTGAATAGCACTGGAGGATTCGACCATATATTGTGCCTTAGGTTTATCCTAAAGAGGTACCAAGGGCTTGTAATTCGACTAGGGAGTCGACTGCCTAGAACTGTTGAGAGTTGATTAGGTCTTTGATAGCCTTGAGGATGAATTACAACCCTAAGGTTGGGTGCCTAGGCCTTCAAAATCCCCGTATGGTCGAGTGGTGACTGTAGGAGTCGACCATAGGGTTATGCTTTGGGTTTATCTTGAAGAGGTGCAAAGGGCTTGTTAACATGCCAACCCTGAGGTTGGGTTGCCCAGTACTTATTTGGATGCCTGAGTTTTTAAATAGCCATGATGGTCGAGTAGCATTGGAGGATTCAACCATATGTTGTGCCTTGGGTTTATCCTGAAGTGATACCAAGGGCTTGTAATTCGACTAAGGAGTCGACTTCCTAGAACTTCTGAGAGTTGACTAGGTCTTTGGCAGCCTTGAGGCTGAATGGCAACCCTAAGGTTTGGTGTCTAGGTCTTCAGAATCCCTGTATGGTCGAGTGACGACTGTGAGAGTCGACCATAGGGTTGTACCTTGGGTTTATCCTAAAGAGGTACCAAGGGCTTGAAATTCGATTGAGAAGTCGAATGTCTAGAACTTATGGAAGTTGACTAGGTCTTCAGCCCTAGTGAAGGGTTGATCCCTGCGAGATAAGAGTTAATTCATATTTGATAAGATTTCATTAGTACTGAAATTTACATGATTATGGAAAGTATCCGTTGCAGACATCTGATGCTCAAAGGTGTTGAACCACTTGTGTGATCTTGCCTTTTCTCTGTTTCAAAGGCACTTTTGTAGTGGATGAGGCCGCCAATATAAAACCTCTTTAGTTAGATTTTTCTTTTACCATAGCAGACGACTCATTGATAAATGAAGATGAGTCGAAACTCTATTTGCCATCTCATCAGCCAAGGTTCCTTTGAGTTTGAATCTTCAGTAAGACCTTGAAGGCGGAATGTTGGCATGCTGGCTTTTAGCAAAAGGAACAGCCCAGACGCCATGAATTATGTTGAATGGCGTTTTTCTGGTCAAGTTTGTGAGGGTTGGGGGCACGACCAGAAGCTACATGGTATCTTTTGTGATGAAAATTCTCTTAGGGAGAGAATCCAACAGCCGATATTATACTCCCTAGGAATGACAAACCGTAATGATTATCTTGAAGGAGCTTCAGGAGTACTAGGGACTGTACTATGCTGTGAATGGAGAAATCTTTCTTATGGGGATTACGCAGGTCGCATGCTTCGACCACAAAGGCTAGGCGACTTTAGTGGTGTAGGCGTCAGTTGAAGGTCTAAGGTAGTTCTTCTTGAGAAGACAATTAGTTAATAAGCCATAAGCTTTTCCCATAATCTCATCCCTGATATGGGAGCTCCCTTCAAAGAATCCTTATGGTCCGAGATGTCTATCACAGACTTAATCACTGTTCTTATGCTCATATGAGCTATTGTCAGTTGGAGCTTGAGTGATGTTTGGCTTGATCGGAATCTGTGTTCTAGCCAGAGTTATTCTGTGACTATGATTAGAAGCCAGTGTTACTTTTTCAAGAAAGACAACCACCCTTATGGTGTGTCTTCTTTTGGAGGGCTTTTAGGTGTGTTGAAGGTCGCTCTACCATCTAGAAGATGGTGTATTTGGCAAACACTCCCCAGAAAGTCGATGAGGCCTTCGAGGACTACGCATATGTTAGTTCCTCTTAGCCAAAGGTAACCCTCCTTAGCTTGAATGATACAACTCCTGACTTCATTTAGCTTGGATGATGCAACTCTGATGTTGTTCTTCAGGGTGAGTAAAATCAGACCCTTGTTCAGAACTTGGCATGTCTTCTCAAAAAAGAAAGCCCCATGGTGGGCGCCTAACCGTTGATGGTCTGGATAAAACAGTCAATCAAATCTAGGATGGGGTCGGTTCTAATCCAGGACTAGATCGGTTCCTCCTGGGTCCTTGTCGGGATGAGATAGAGGAGATTGATGAAGGGTCCACTTCCTTCTCTGACTTTATGTCTGATTCTTGAATAGGGGGGCTGAAGTCCATACTGCACAGACAAGAAGAACCCGTGAGAGGGCAGGGATCTGTTCTCCTGTGGTTCCTCTGATGGTCAACTTAGTAAAACCTAAGTGGGGAAGAGGAAAGTCAGGAACCGGTGTGGATCTTGAGGTGGCAATGTGCTGTTACAGAGGATCTATGTGTGTTCCTCTGTGTAGGTGAAAAACCTTGTGTTCTTTTTCTTTCTTAGAGAGAGAGAGGGAGGGGGGGGGGGGAAGTGAGCCAGCCTTAGATCGAGCCCCTCTCTTGTGAGGTTAGGAGTCTACCTGTATATATCTCCGTCATGGGGATAAATGGGTCACTTCTAGCCAAGCATCGGGAGGCGGTGGTGAAGTGCGGGCTAAGAGCCAAGTCATTCCTCACATAACAGGTGTCAGCTGGTGATTGGAGGGGAAGTCACTTCGGCACGAGAGAGGGTGTCTTTGATTGGCCTTCTTGTTTTGATGATGTTTAACAAACAATTTACTTCTAATGTTATTTGTCTAGTGTTTGTATAATTCTATTTATTATAGACAAACAATATGTTGGAGGATGGATGGAATCGAGCTTTCACGATCATATCTAATGGATGTTGGCGGAATTATGGAGTGAAGCCTATGCAATTCAAGTTCAAGATCCAAGTTTAAGCTTCATCCACAAGTATACCAAGTCGAGCTTAATGAAGATCAAGATTGCTTGGGTAATTTAGTTTAGGTTTATATTATGTGTGTTAAGTACTTTAAACTCAATCATATATACATACATTTTAGTTTTGGTTTCTATGTATATATAGTTATATATATACATACATATTTTGGTTTTATAGCTTTCAAGCTTATATATATGAAACAAATGAATATAATTGGAAAATACATATTTTTTTCATGTTTATATGCCTATATATGATTTCATCAATATCAAGTCTATTTAATTCAATGAAATCATGTTTTGGTGCATTATATGTGTATTTTGTTAAAATACTATATTTATTATTTATAGACTATATAACAATAGTATACATCTTCTATTAAGTCTACAAAATCATTTTGTAAAGTTTCAAAACATGGTGAAGCTAAAATGTCAAAACTCATGTGTTCACATTTTCATATTTTGGACTATTTTGCAAAATGATGATATTTTTTATTTAGGAGGTCTTTTTTGAAAAATAGTTTTTGTAGCATGTTTATTATTATGTATACAATCATTTTCCAAAGTTTTATATTTTTCTGATTTTATTTGATATTTTTAAAAGAGGTTTGAAATCAGATTTCTGTTTAAAACAGGTGCATGTCTTGAGTCGACTCATGAACAGTGTTGAGTCGACTCATCAACTATTGTGTAGTTTACATTTTGTTTCTGATGAGTCGACTCATAATATCATGAGTCAACTCAGACAGGTTGAGTCGACTCATGCCTGTTATAAGTCGACTAACAAACTGTGCTGAAAAATGTGTTTTGTTTCTGCTGAGTCGACCCATGACTTGATGAGTCGACCCATGCATGATGAGTCGACTCATGAATTTTATGAGTCGACCCATAAGTTATTTTTAGCCTGTAATGGCTAGTTATGAGTCGACTCATGAATAGTGATGAGTCGACCCATAACACTGTAACGGCGATATTTGTATAGAATCAGATTTCTGATTCTTGGGCTTTTTGGTCTTTTCCTTTGGGGTTTTTGGCTGAGGTTTTGGGTGGCTATATATACCCCCTTGTTCTCATTCTTCAAAATAACCAAGAGATGTTTTAAACAAGTTTTTACAAGGGTTTAAGTTTGTTTAAGTGTTTGTTTACAAAATTAGGTGTGTGAAGATTGTTTCACAAGAAGAGGAGATCAACTTGGGTTTAAGCTTTCAATTTCACATCTCCATCCCTCTTGTTCTAGAGAAGTTTTTCTAAACTCAATTCCAGCTTTGCATTTATATTTGTCATTGATTATTATCTTCATTAAGCTAGATTTATATCGAGTTTACATTTGATTTTGTTGTTTCTCATTGTTTACACACACAACCATTGAGCTTTAGTATTTTACACATATTGTATATTTGGGTTGTGGGGAGTGTATCATTCAGAGTGAGCTACATTGTGTTTTTATCTATTGTAAAGAACAATTTATTTGTATTGTGAGTATTATTGTGAGATACACTTTGTAATACACTTGTACACCGAAAGGAACGTGTGGTGAGAGACGGGATCGTCCTAAGAGGAGTGGGGTAGTGCTTAGAGGTAGGTATAATTCCTAACACTTAAGGGAGACACGGGCTAGAGACCAACACTTGAGAGGGTATAAAGTATGATTGCAAGAGTGTGAGATTGTAAAGTTTTTGGTGAACTAGAAAACCGAGTGTGAGGTGTAAACGTTATTCGGGTGAGCGTAGAAAACCCGGTTATGATAGTAGAGATCTCCTCGAGGTGAGGAGCAGAGACGTAGATCAAGTGGTTAGACCAAACTCTGTGATCATATCGTTTTGTTTGTGATTGCATTAGCGTACCTATCCTTGTATTCATATCTTATATCACCTTTGTTTATTGCTCTTCATATGACCTATCACATTTGTAGATTGTTTATTTCCCCTTGTATTATTTTATATATCCTTACATATAATTTACCATATATCTCATTGCTAGGATATTGCTCTTTGGTTATATTGTTCATTCTTGCTTATAACATATTGCATATCTATCTTACAAGAATAACTTATTAATTAGTTTTAATTGGTATAAAATCGGATTAGATTAGCTTAAGACCTAATCACCTCCCCTCTAGGGTCTAACATCTTTGATTTTTCGGGAAGTGATTAAGAGCATGGCAGAAGGCACGCTGGCAGGCTGAGTCGCTTTACAGGTGTCGGCTGGCGACTGAAGGGGAAGTCACTTTGGCACGGGAGAGAGTGTCTCCGTATTTTTTCAGGAAGTGATTGAGGGCATGACAGAAGGCATGTGGGCAGCTAACAAGTCATGGAGACCATCAGGCTAGAATATGGATAAGGCTTATCTGAGGTGGTCGAGTGCCCTTGGTGGGTCGAGGGCCCTTACTTAGTCAATAGCAGGGAATGTCCATCAAGTTGTTTTCGTGAGTTGCCAAGTAAGTGGTCGAGTGCCCTCGGTGGGTCATCTTCGACTATAGGGTTGGCTGGTCCTGCCTTTCGTGTCGGCCTGAAAGAATATCGACTTGATAAGTCGACAAGGTCAAGGCCTCTGTTGGGCTTGGGCCACTAAGTTGGTTGAGGCCAGTTTGCTAGGGCTATGATTATATCATTTTACAAATACCCATATCTTGGGTGAGTAAACACCATAACAATATTCATAAATCCTTAAAACACCTTCTTCCTCCTATGTCAATCAGCATCCACCTAATATTTAGCATTAGACTTCTCTATCTTCTCCTTCACTTCCTGTTGGATAGGACGTATCTTCTCGGCCATATGATCTACAAGAATACTCTATCCTGGAATCTTAGGTAGTGGAACTAGATTAAGATAATAGCTCGGAAGCCTTCAATACAATCACAAAGGGAGCCCTGCTTGTAGTTCGATTCTCCATACAATTATAAATAAAATTTAGCATGTGCCAAAGCAAGATCCCACTGCTTCAGACCATCTCTAGAGATGGATCTGAGAAGGTTACTGAGAGTGCGGTTTACCACTTCAGTTTGGTCGTCCGTTTAAGGGTGGTAACTAGTATTGAATTTAAGTGAAGTATTGAATCATTGCCACAAGGTCCTCTAAAAGTGGAATAAGAACTTAGAATTACAATCATAGGCGATGAACTTTGGCACTTGATAATCATATTTTTATTATAATTTTATACCCTCATTATCTATTTTACATGAATAAATATACTACTAATTATTATTTTTATCTTAATTTACATGTTAATGAAGAAATAATGAATAAAAGCCTAAAAGACTTAAACTTCCTTATTTTATAACCTTTTATTGAAGCCTAGAATCAAGCCGAGTAGCCTGTAGAAGCCAGAGAAAATCAAAAATCCAATATGAAAAGAAATTATATTCAAGATGGTTGGCCGCAAAGAAAGGACGATATCTCCCAATCTGGAAGTCAGAATTGAACATATAATATATAAAAATCATCTATCTTGACAAGACAAAGCCACCTGTGAAGTTAGATTTTTGATAGCAGTATCGATACCTGTATCGATAGGGGTATCGATACCTGTATCAATACCACATGTGCAATTATGATTTAAGGGCTAAAATTGATTAGCTTGGGGCTCAAGTCTAATCCAATAGCTCTCATTCATTGTTGTATGCTATAAATAAGGATAGAGAGTAAGGGATTGAGGGTATAAAAAATTTTATAACTCCATTTGGATAGGATGGTTACTCTTAATTGAGAAGACCTTCCAAATTTATAATTTTTGTTGTAATTAACAAAAGAATTTTTCACTTCTTCATATTTTTTTCTCTTTATTGGATGATAATGATAAAGATGAAGATGAAAAAAAGAAGATCAATTTGAAGGTTCCTTTTATGAGGCTAACCCCTCTTGTACTATTAATTTTTTCTTTTAGTTTTTTATTTCTTTGTAGAATTTCTTTTCTTCTTGCTTAGTAGCTTAGATTTACATTCATGTCTTGTAGAGTAAATTTATTTTCTTGTTTTTATTTTATTTTTGCACCTTTAATTTGTAGAGTAGATTTATTTTCTCATATTTAATTCTTGCAATTTATTTTGTAGTTTAGATTCTTGTAATTTATTTTGTAGTTTAGATTTTATTTTCTTATACTATTCGCTTTGAGGATAGAACTCTCTTGGGATTATTTTTTCTTAGATTCGCCTTGAAGCTAAAACCCTCTAGGGAATTACTTTTTTTCTAAGATTTGGAATTAATACTTATGAAAACTCTAGAAATTACATGAAACTAGCTTTATTTCTTTTATAATTTGTGAGAATTATTCTCTTGTACTTAAAATGATCATGGATAGGATAATCAACTACAAAACTAATTAGTAGAAGAAGAATTTGATAATCTATGCACATCTTGTGTGGTTTGATATGTTATGCTTATGAATTCTATAATTACTATCTAGTTATTGTTCTTTTCATAAATATTCATTTTGCTTAGATGATAATTTGATAGGTTATACTTTCCTTAAATGGTTTGATAGTCTATACTTAATAAATCTAAAGTAAAATGTAATTCAAAGAGAATAGTTTATAATTTATAATTAAAATTAGCTAGTGGATTCAATTCTAGATTCCTCATATCTTTAATTGAATCCTCCATCTCTTACTTTCTTGAATTTTCTTTTTATTCTTGATTTTTTATTATTTTCTTCCCTCTTATTTTCTTTGGTTCCTTTATCTTCTCTTAATTTCATTATTTTGTTATGCACATATACACACAATCACTCTCACTCTCTCTATCTGTCCACAATCACATTCATCACTTTTAATTGTCACACACATAACTTAAGAACCAATTTTATATTCTCCTACGAACACCTTTCTCGTGGAATTGATAATTTTTTATACTATAACTTGATTAGTTGTGTACTTGCAACTCTAGAGGTATACATTTATGCCCCCCCATTAAGTTTTTGGCGTTGTTGCCGGAGAACGGTGTTCTTTAACTAAAAGGGTGTGTTTTTCAGATCACGGATTGGAGATCAAGAACTTGAAGATTTGCTTTTGGTAACTCTTCTTTCTAGTATTTTCAATTCCACCCTTTTAGTTAGCTTTTCACAATTAAAGACAATTAGGATCTGAAAAAAAGAAAAAGATTTTATTTTCGTCGACCATAATAAAATTTCATCATCCACTTGAACAATTACTAACAAGATAATAAATTCAAACAAGGGTTCTCTTCTCACATTTGTTTGTTTGTTTAACCCTAATTAAAAAAAGATTTTTTTTACCATCCTTTTGTAGTTGCTTTTAATTTCTAGGGTTGCATTGCATATAATAGTAGGAATTCATTAAAGTGATTTGAGCATCTTGATTTGGAACACACTTGAAAACATTATTAAGGGTAAAAACCCCCTAATCAAGATAAGGTGAGGGATTTCATCATCCTTTTCTTAGCCCACAAATCATTAATTTCTCACTACACAAACCCAAGACTTTTAAAACTAATTAGACATTGGCCCCTAAGGATTCGAGCTCATAAAGGAACAAGGAATTCCTAAGTGAACCGGTTTAAGTTTAATTGAATTAGTTGGTGTCTAAGGCAAGGTTTAGGGATACTTAATTGATCTTTGATCTTCCTCTAGTACTATCCTTACCTGGATAACTGATCAAGTAAACTTTGATCTTTTCACTAAAGGAGTTTTTGGTTAGGAGCTAGTCTAGTTTGAGTTAGGATTAACCCTAGAATTTAGGGTGATTGACAAAAGTAATTATTTTGATTTATTTTAATTATGTTTTCCTTTTTTTTCCTTTTTGTCTTATAATCTTTTAGTAAAAAAAACTCTAACTCTTATTTTTATTTTAGAAAAAAATTTATAAAAAAAGAGAAAAAAATAATTTGTTTTGGTGTATGTGAGCTTGGATTAGGGATAATACTAATCGTTTAATTCGTTTTGAACCAAGTGAAGAAATGGCTAATCAACCTGTTCTCCAAGATATGTGTTATCTAACTAGGAATGCACTCACTTCTTGCATTAAGCTCCCTGAGGCAAATTTAATTAATTTTGAGCTTAGACCGTATTACATAAACATGCTTCCAAAATTCTTAGGAATTAAAACTGAAGATGGTTATATCTTTATTTCCGAGTTTGAGGAAGTGTGTCTTATGAATAAAATTAGAGAACTATCTGAAGATATGATAAACCTTTGATTTATTCCATTTATTCTTAAGAACGAGGCCAAGAAATGGTTGTATAGCTTACCCACAAATTCTATCTCAACTTGAGATGAATTTGTCACCGTTTTTCTAAAGGAAATTTTCCTTATCCACAAAACGGTTAAGCTAAGAAACAGCATCATGAACTTTAAAATTATCCCGAGAGAGCCATTTTAGAAGTATTTTGACAGATTTAAAGACTTTCTTATCCAATATCCTCACCATAGTCTTAAAAAATGGCGATTATGCTAAATAATCTATGAAGGATTGGATTATTCTTCAAAAACTTCCTTAGAATTGATGTACCAAAGGGATTTCATAAAAAAGAATGCCGATGAATTTTGAGAATTTTTAGAGAGTCTATCCTAGAAAACCATGCAGTGGGAACACTGTGATGACAGAGTTACATCAGTTTCCCAACATAAATCTAGTGGTCTTTCCTTAGAGTCGAACATTACCTCCAAAGCAAAGATGGCGATAATTCTACGAAGATTAAAAGCCTTAGAAATTAAGGAACGAGCTCCAACTCAAATCAACAAAATTTCTACCCCAGATTGTCATGACTATCTTTCTCCTACCCATGTTTTAGAAGAATGCCCTCTCCTAGGAAACACCTAATTATTAGAACAGATAAACACTGTATTACAACATCCTAGAAATGATCTGTTTTCTCCAACTTACAATTCGGGTTGGAGAAATCACCCTAATTTTCCATAAAATCAAGGAAATCCCTCCAGAAATCAAATTTCATCCCCACTTCAAATCAACAATTTCCTAGAGGAAACATCGTTCCATTTAATGCACTAAACAATTTTCAACAATCTAATCTACCTTTTCCAAACCAACATCCTCATCCTCATCAACCCATAAATCCTTCAGGTTCTGATCA
This sequence comes from Asparagus kiusianus, assembly GCA_022839385.1. Lineage (NCBI taxonomy): Eukaryota > Viridiplantae > Streptophyta > Magnoliopsida > Asparagales > Asparagaceae > Asparagus > Asparagus kiusianus. Next base: position 403,143 of record BQKN01000073.1, on the reverse strand, counting down.
CGAAAAACATCTTAGTGTCTTAGAAAAGGGTTTAGAGGTTATGATCAAAACTTCTACACAAACCACCAAGATGTTGACCCAGTCATCCACCACTCTAAATTCCTTCATACAAACAACCGGCCAAATGCTCAACTCAAACACTCAAGCTATAGCCAGGTTAGAAATCTAATTTGGGCAACTAGCCAATGCCGTAAGCGAAAGAGAGAAAAGAAAATTTCCAAGTCAACTTGTTGTCAACCCCAAAGACAATGAATCCAGTTCCAACCAACCAGCCTATGTGAATGCAGTTCACACATTACGATTAGAAAAATAGATAGATAACCAAGTTAGAATGCCACCGGATCAAACCTCGTCTCCCATCTAACACACTCCTATTGATGAAGTAACTCCTTCCGATGACCAAGAAGTTGAACACGAGATTGAGCCTGATCTAGACAAGTATAGGCCCGTTGCCCCCTTTCTAAACAGACTCAAACCTAGAAAGAACTCCCCGCAGGTTAAGAAAATCCTAAAAACATTTAGACAGGTCAAGATCAACATCCCTCTCTTGGACACAATTGAACAAATCCCCTCTTATGTAAAGTTCTTAAAAGACTTATGCACTAAGAAAAGAGCTATGAATGTCCCTAAGAAAGTCTTTTTAGCTGCCAACCTCAGTAAAATATTTTCAAAACCCATTGCCCTTGAAATATAAGGACCCTGGTTGTCTCATTATTTCATGCGTTATAGGAAATACTCACATTGATAAGACACTTTTGGACTTAGGAGCCAGCGTAAACCTCCTTCCTTATTCAGTCTATTAACAGCTAGGTGTATGAAAACTTAAACCCATACGATGCACCCTATAATTAGCTGATAGATCTATGAAAATTCCTAAGGGAGAGGTAGATGATGTTTTATCAAAGTTAAAGAGTTTCTTTTTCCTGTTGATTTTATTGTCTTGGAAACGCATCCTATTTTCAATATAAAAAGTCAAATCCCAGTTATTTTAGGAAGACCATTCTTAGCAACCTCAAATGCTTTGATTAATTATAAGACTGGTTAAATAAAAATATCTTTTGGAAATATGACTGTTGACCTTAATATTTTTAACCTAGGAAAGCAGCCTAATGATCCATCTGATCAACCCATGGAGGTGAATTTTATTCAGAGCATATCCAGTGAACAACAAGAGGGAGAATGAGAGTCAGATTCTTGCTTATGCGACTTAACTCTTGAGGAGTCTTTAGATGATGAATTAGGGTTAGATCCAATGATCAATCATGTATGTACAATTATCTGGCAACGTGAACCTATAGAAATTGAGCCCCGAGTCTAACTTCACCCATCTATTGAAAAACCCCCTAAGTTAGAGCTCAAACCTTTACCCGAAAATCTAGAGTATGCCTACTTAGGGGATAACGAGACTTTACTAGTTATCATTTCTTCTGACTTGACTACCTATCAAAAGAAAGCTCTCTTAGATATTTTAAGAGAAAATAGGGAAGTCATTGGATGGACCATGGCTGATATCAAGGAAATTAGTCCAACCATTGTTCAACACTGGATCCATTTGATAGATGAGGCCAAAGCTACTAGAGATCCTCAACGTAGGTTAAACCCAGTAATAAAAGAAACTGTTAGGAAAGACATTCTGAAATATCTTGATCATGGGATCATTTATCCTATTTCTGACAGTTCATGGGTCAGTCCGGTCCAAGTAATTACAAAGAAATCTGGGATCACCGTGATCCAAAATGAGGCTAATGAGCTGATTCCCACTCAGATCTAAATTGGATGGCGAGTTTGCATTTACTATAGAAAAGTCAACTTACTCGGAAAGATCATTTCTCTCTTCCATTCATTGACCAAATGTTAGAGCGCTTAGCAGGACACGAGTTCTATTATTTCCTGGATGGATATTCAAGTTACAATCAAATTTCTATCGCTCCAGAAGATTAGGAGAAAACCACTTTCACATGCCCATATAGAACATTCGCATACCAACGCATGTCTTTTGGTTGTAACGCACCCGTCATATTCCAACGTTGTATGATCAATATTTTTTCCGATATGGTAGAAAGATTTCTCAAAATGTTCATGGACGACTTTTCTATTTTCGATGAAACATTTTCAGAATGTTTGCATCATCTTAAACTGGTGCTATCACGGTGTAGGGAGAAAAATCTGACTCTCAATTGGGAGAAATGTTATTTCATTGTCAAACAAGGCATTGTCTTAGGACATGTAGTTTCCGATAGAGGTATTGAACTGGACAAAGCTAAGGTAGACCTCATTTCTAACCTTCCTCCAAAAAATATCAAAGATGTCAAATCATTTCTTGGTCATGCTGGTTTTTATCAACGTTTCATCAAAGATATTAGCAAAATTGCTAGACCGTTAACCAATCTCTTAGCCAAGGATACATCATTTGATTTCTCCCCCGAATGCCTCAAAGCTTTTGAGTATCTGAAAAAGGAGCTTACCACAACTCCTATCATTCATGCACCAGATTGGACTTTACCCTTTGAACTAATGTGCGATGCATCTAATTTCGCAATTGGTGCTGTTTTAGGACAACAGATTGATGGAAAACTGTATATGATCTACTACGCCAGTAGGACTCTGAATGATGCATAGCAAAGTTACTCTGTCACTGAGAAAAGTTTTTACTATAGTCTTTGTCTTAGAAAAATTTAGGTCCTATCTCATCGGGTCTTTAACCAAAGTTTTCACGGATCATTCCACACTTAAGTATCTTTTGGTCAAAAAAGATACCAAAGCACGGTTCATTAGATGGATTCTCCTACTTCAAGGGTTTGACATTCAAATTCTTGACAGAAAAGGAGCAAAAAAAATCCCGTAGCAGATCATCTTTCTCGACCCCCGAATGCACCAACATCAAACGTCCCAATCAATGAATATTTTCCAAACGAACAACTCCTACAAATTCAATTTGTTCAGTGATTTGTTGATATTATAAATTACTTGGTCATGAAACAAATCCCTTCTCATCGGTCTAAACAGGATAAGTCCCGTTTTCTCTCTCAGGTAAAATACTTTTACTGGGATGATTTATATCTGTTTAAATATTATCCTGATCAGATTTTTAGGAGGTGTATTCCCAATAAAGAAACTAGGAGTGTTTTATCCTTTTGTCATGAGCAAGCATGCGGGGCCACTTTGGCCTAAGAAAAACATCTAAAAAAATTCTTCAGTCTGGGTTATACTAGCCCACTCTTTTTAAGGATTCATATGAGTTATGCAAAACCTGTAACCGTTATCAGCCCTTAGGGAAAGTTACTCGAAGAAATATGATGTCCTTACAACTCATCTTAGCTGTTGAACTTTTTGATTTGTAGGGTATCGATTTTATAGGATCATTTCTAAATTCCTTTGGAAATATCTACATTCTAGTAGTCATTGAATTCATGTCAAAATGGGTTGAGGCGGTAGCTTGCAAGACCAATGACAACAAGGTTGTTGTCAAGTTTTTGAAGGAGAATATTTTCGTGCAGTTTTGAGTGCCCCGAGTGATCATTAGCAATAATAGTTCACATTTCTGTAACCGTTCTTTTAATTCTTTAATAAGGAAATATTCGATCACGCATAAATTATTGACTCCTTATCACCCCCAAACCAGTGGTCAAGTAAAGGTCAAGAACAGGTAGATCAAACAAATCTTAGAAAAAATAGTTAATCATAATATAAAAGATTGGTCTGTAAAATTTTGTGATGCTCTGTGAGCATAACGTACAACATGCAAAGCCAATTTGGGGATGTCACCGTATAATCACGTGTTTGGAAAAGCTTATCATCTACCAGTGGAATTGGAACACAGAGCAATATGGGCTATTAAACAGTTGAATATAGACGTAGACTCGGCAGGAAAAAACAGGTTGCTACAATTAAATGAGTTGAAAGAAATTCAAAATGATGCATATATAAACTCAAAGTTTTACAAAGAGAAAACCAAGATTTTTCATGAAAATTCAATTTTACGGAAAAATTTCACTTAGGGACCAAAAGTTTTACTGTACAACTCAAAATTACATATTTTTTCTGGAAAATTAAGATCAAGATGGACAGGTCTATTTATTGTTAATCAAGTTTTCTTACATGGGGCTGTCAAGATAGAAAATCCTAAACATGGTCATATTTTCAAAATTAATGGTCAACGTTTAAAACCATTTTTAGAATATTCTACGCTCGGAGAGGAGGAGGTGATGGTTCTTCACGAACCACTTTTTTTGTAAGGAAAAGAAAAAAAGAATATATATATATATATATATA
>BQKN01000073.1:373503-398016 GCA_022839385.1 Asparagus kiusianus | reverse complement strand
ACACACACACACACACACACACACACACACACACACACAAAGAAAACTAACATTGCAAAAGAAAAGTGCGGAAAATTTATTTGCACCAAAAGAAAAAAAAACTCTTGAATTCAATGTGATTCTATCTTATAAAGCCTAAGGTGACCGAGTAGTTAAACCCAAGGAGTATTTCTATACTTAATGACCTAAGCTCAATTGGATTGGGACTCATTGGCTCAAAACTCATTAAATGGTCACTTATAAAGCCCGATAAGGTAAAAAAAATCGCCAAGGAATAATGAGTGAAAAAAAACAATACTAACAATGTTTTTATATATAATTATATTTGTATATATGGTCTTGAAAAATTGTTTTGATTAATAGACTTGAAAATTATTTAAAACAAAGAATTAACATGTTCTTTTCAAAACTTTTAAATTAAATTTCTAAGTTTGACTTGGTTTTGTATTGCTATAATGAAAAGATTTTCTAGGAGATTTACCTTAGAGTTATATATAAAAGCGTTTTCTTGAGTAATAACTAGCTTCAATTAGAATGTCTAAATTTATCAAGTAAAATTAGTTATTTACTAATTTCTTTAAATTGGTAAGATGACCAAATTTTGTGAGAATATTCACTATATACCCTCACGAGACTATAACTCCTCCTCTAGGGTAAGCTAGGGTTTTAAAGGATTGTTGTATACGCTAAATACAATCGCGATTCTTATGAAAGTGAGTTAGAATTTTTAATTTCTTTCTTTGCTAGAGGACTAGCAAAAGTTTAGGTGTGGGAGTATTTGATAATCATATTTTTATTACAATTTTATACACTTGTTATCTATTTTACATGAATAAATATACTACTAATAATTATTTTTATCTTAATTTATAGGTTAATGAAGAAATAATGAATGGAAGCCCAAAAGACTCCAATTTCCTCATTTTATAACCTTTAATTGAAGCCCAAAATCAAACCGAGAAGCCTATAGAAGCCGAAGAAAACCAAAAATCCAATATGAAAAGAAATTATATTCAATATGGTCGGCCGCAAAGAAACGATAATATCTCCCAATCTGAAAGATGGAATTTAACATATAATATAAAAAATCACCTATCTTGACGAGACGAAGCCATCTGTGAAGTTAGATTTTTGATAGGGGTATCGATACCGGTATCAATACCACATGTGCAGTTATGATTTAAGGGCTAAAATTGATTGGCTTGGGGTTCAAGTCTAATCCAATGGTTCTCATTCATTGCTATAGGCTATAAATAGGAGGAGAGAGTGAGGGGTTAAATGTGTAAAAAATTTTGTAACTCTATTGGAGAGGAGGGTTACTCTTAATTGAGAAGACCTTCCAAATTTATAACTTTTGTTGCTATTAATAAAAGAATTTTTTTACCACTTCATATTTTTTTTCTCTTTATTGGATGATGATGGTGAAGATGAAAATGAAGATCAATTTAAAGGTTTGCTTTTATGAGACTAACCCATCTTGTATTGTTAATTTTCTCTTTTATTTTTTGATTTCTTTGTAGTAATTTCTTTTCTTCTTGCTTATCTTTTCTTCTTGCTTAGTAGCTTACATTTACATTAATGTATTTTAGAGTAGATTTCTTTTTTTTATTTATTTTATTTTTATACCTTTAATTTGTAGAGTTGATTTATTTTCTCGCATTTAATTCTTACAATTTGTTTAATAGTTTAGATTCTTGTAATTTATTTTATAGTTTAGGTTTTATTTTCTTATACTATTCATCTTGAGGTTAGAACCCTCTTGGGATTAGTTTTTATTTTTTATTATTTTCTTTTTTCTTAGATTCTCCTTGAGGCTAGAACCCTCTCAGGAATTGACTTTTTTTCTAAGATTTGGAATTACTACTTGTGGAAACTCTAGAAGTTATATGAAACTAGCTTTATTTCTTTTATAATTTATATGAATTATTCTCTTATACTTAAAATGATCATGAGTAGGATAATCAACTAGAGAACTAATTGGTAGAAGAAGAATTTGATAATCTATGCTTATCTTGAATGGTTTGATAGGTTATACTTATGAATTCTAGAATTACTATCTAGTTGTTATTCTTTTCATAAATATTAATTTTTCTTAGATGATATTTTGATAGGTTATACTTTTCATAAATTGTTTGATAGTCTATGCTTAATAAATCTGAAGTAAAATACGATACAAAGAGAATAGTTCATAATTTATAATTGAAATAAGCTAGTGAATTTAATTCTAGATTCCTCATATCTTTAATTGAATCCTTCATCTCTTACTTTCTTGAATTTTCTTTCTATTCTTGATTTTTCATTATTTTTTCCCTCTTATTTTCTTTGATTCCTTTCTCTTCTCTCAATTTCATTTTATTGTTATTCACATATACACACAATCACTCTCACTCACTCTATCTCTCCACAATCATATTCACCACTCCTAATTATCACACACACAACTTAAGAACCAATTTTAATATTCTCCTACAAGTGCACTTGTAACTTTAGAGGTATACATTTATGCCCCCATCAGCACCCCATGAAGACATACTATCTCCTGGAAGAAAAGGTTGGCAATGTTGCTAGTATCTGCTATTTACTTGCATGAAATAAAATGTGACATCTTTGAAAATATGTCAACCAGAACAAAAATAAAATCCATACCTCGTTGGGTTCTAGGGAGTTCCAACACAAAATCCATCTCAATATCATGACATGACATATTAGGAACATGTAAGAGTGTATACAATCCTGTATTTTGGGAATGTCCCTTAGCAACTTGGCAAACTGGAGATCACCACACATATTTTTATGTTCCTTTCTTCAGCTGAGGCTAGTAATACCTCTCTTCAATGGAAGAAATCATCTTATCACGCCCCAAATATCCTCCTAACCCGCCAGCATGAAGATCTCGTATTATCTGCTCACTTAGTGAACTCTGGGGTATGCACAACTAATCTCCTTGAAATAAATAATCATCCTGAATATGAAAACCTCTAACTAACTAATTTTATTAGCAGTCATTCCAAATCTCCTTGAAGTCTTCATCTTCTGCATAGAGCTCCTTTAGGTATTCAAATCCAGTCACTTCTGTCTGCAAAGTCACCAAGAGACCAGCTCTCAAACTGAGTGAATATGCAACTTTATCCTGCTGTCTAGACTTGTGCTTCGAAACAAAAATGAAATGCTACAGAAACATGATCCAACGAGCATGCATGTGATTGATAGTAGTCTGACTATTGATGGACTTCAAAGCCTGATGGCCAGTATTAAGTAGAAACTCTCACAAGATTGAATTGTGCTCCCAATGCTTCAAAGACTGAACTATAACATACAACTCTAGCTCATATATGGTCCACTTCTGTCGAGCTTCACAGAGTTTCTCACTACAGAAAGTAACTTGACACCCTTTTTGGGATAGAACACCACCAATTCCTATGATGAACGCATCACAATCAACTTCAAATACCTTTTAAAAATCTGAAAGGGCAAGCACTAGTGCTATGGATAACTTCTTCTTGATTAGTGCAAAGCTAAGGTTCATATCTTCCCCAAGTTAAACTTTCCTTTCTTCATGCACTCAGTGATAGGCGCCACACTGCTGCTAAAATTTCTAACAAATCTCTTATAGAAAGTCACTAGATCATGAAAGCTACAAACTTCGCTAATAGTCTTCGGTGTAGGCCAATCTCAAATAGCACGCACATTTTCTTCATCAACATGGATGCCCTCTGCACTGACGATAAAGCTTAAGAATAATATACTATTGGTCATTAAGTTGTACTTCTTTAGATTGATGCACAACTTGTTCTCCTATAAAGTTGTTAATACCTCCCTCAAGTGGTCCAGATGCACAGACTCATTCTGGCTATAAATCAGGATATTATCAAAATAAACTACAACGAACTTGCCGATAAAGGGCTTTAATACCTGGTCATGAAAGTACTAGGAGCATTGGAAAGGCCAAAAGGCATGACCAACCATTTTTACATGCCATCTTTTGTCTTGAAGGTAGTCTTCCACTCATCTCCTTCTCTAATTCAAATCTGATGATAATCACTCCTGAGATCAATTTTGAAGAGCACTTTTGATCCAAATAACATATCTAGCATGTCTTCTAGGTGAGGGATAGGAAATCAATATTTCACGGTAACCTTATTGATGGCCCTACTATTTACACACATGCGCCACTCTCCGTTCTTCTTTAGGACAAGTAACGCCGGCATGACACACAGACTCATGCTAGATCGAATAAGGCCTTTCTAGATGAGCTCGTCCACTTTTTACTGCAAGATCTCCCCTTCTCTTGGACTCATCCGATAGTGTGGCAGGTTTGGTAAGTGTGATCCAGGTATGAAATCAATTTGATGTTGAACGTCTCGAAGCATTAGTAATTCGGAAGGGAGTTCATCAGGCATAACTGTGTCAAATTGTTGCAAGAAGGTCTGTACTTCAGGTAGAATTTTGGTGGAGGAAAAATTCTTGTTTCCTGATACAACAAGAGCATAAATCTCATTAGACTATTTCAAATCTTTTAAAAAATCTTCATTGTCAATGACTAAAAAGGTCTTCTTTTTAGCAACATCTATTTTGATTAGGCCCTTCTCTGTAAGAGGTATGAGCACAACTCTACGACCATCCTTCTTAAAGATATAAACAATTATCCTTCCCCCTATGCGTGGCATCAACATTAAACTATCATGGCCTGCCTAACAACATATGACAAGCATCCATCTCAATTACATCACACAATGCCTCATCAACATAATTTCGACCAATGGAAAAAGACACCTGACACACATTTTCAACCTGCACATCATTACTCTTAAGAATCCAACCAATCTTGTAGGGAGTGGGATGTTTCTCAGACTTCATACCTAATTTCTCCACCATCCACCGAGAGACAATATTGTCACTACTACCACTATCAATAATAATATCACAAGTCTTTTGTTTCACTGTGCACTTAGTGCGGAAGATATTATGCCTCTATTGTGGTTCTTCTATCTTCAGAGCCAATAATAGTTATCACACAACACACGAGAGTTGATCCCTATCATCAGGATCCACCCCATCACCTCTATAGTCTTCAGTATCATCTTGGTCTATATCCTCCTCTTCATGATCTATCATATTCACAACACTTCTTTTAGGACACTGATTGGATATATGACCAAGTTGACCACATCTATAGCACTTGATTAGATCAGGTTTGGCATATGAGTTCGGTGGTGTAGCCTTCTTTGCTGTTGTTATCGTTGGTACTGCACCTTTCTTAGCTATGACACCCCTGGTTCCACACAAGGCTATAGTCTAAGGTGAATCCAATGATATCAAATTTACCATGCACCAACACTGTGTAACAACACGTTTTACCATCACAGTAATATCTCTATAGTAGAATCAATAATAAATAAGTGTAGGTACAAAGCAGATAAAATAAGGTAATAGCGCAATGAACATGATAAAGGAAAGAGATATCTAAATACTCATAATCATGTTCTAACTGAATAAAATGAAGTATGACTAACAAACTGAATCAAATATAAAATATCTCGATACATAGAGTCAACTGAATAGAGTACTAAGGCACACAGTCTTTCCAAAATGAAGTAGAACTCTAAATGTCTGAAAATAAGCACTATATATTGTGGAGCATGAAATAAACTACTAATATAAGTAATGATGGGCGCTAAGCTGAAACTCCATCAACCTGTGACTCTCTGTGCATCTGACTCGCTGCCTGAAAAGAGGGAAACAACGAGCATCAAAGCGCTAGTGAGACAATCTCCATCGCCCCCAGGGGTAGGGGGTTAGGAGTATATGGAAATACAAGTTAGTACATATATAAATATAAAATTATCTATCCTGAACTAAGCAGAAATTAATATTTAGAAATCCACAACACGATAATAGGTACATCGAGTAAAAATAATCCAAATAAGGAAACCCTCATGTATATACCTCGTATCTTAAATTGTGAATCACTAAATATCAACCCCCAATCCTATAAATAACATAATAAATGAAAGACGATACTATACCAAACCTAATCGAAGCAAATCATGTCATATAATCACACTACCCTCGGGTAGATGGCACAGTCACAAGAATATACATACGATAAAATGAAGCTCACATGAAATATGTCATGTAGGACAACCTCAATATTATACCTTACTCTCGGGTAACTAATATGGGAGCATGAATGAATTCTGTGAAATTCTCTATCTAAAATAACAATACTTTTTTAAGGCGCTCACAATATCATGTACATCATCTAGCTTACTCAATCGCTCTGCAAAAATAGGCATATCACCCTATTCTGGAAAACAATGATGCACGATGGGGTGTAGTCTGCTACGGTCTCATTGCAACATACCAACTAGCCACCCTGAGTATAGTCTACCACAATCTCATTGAGATATACCAACTAATGTACTCAAGCATCCAACTATCATGAAATACAATGTATATGTCAAACTTTACATGATCAAACAAAATATTTATTACGTACATCTAAATATTCGTACGATGTATCCCTATATGTGTGCTCTAATGGTCAAGCACATGTCTTGAAGTGTGGACCCAAATCTCGTGTTCGAGATCAACTCCTATGCCAAAAATCAAATTTTACAAAGCACTGCAACTCAGTCGACCGAAACCTACATCGGTCGACTAGCAGCGACATGCACAATAAGTTTATATAGCATAACAGAGATCGATCGACCGACTCCTTTACTTCGGTCGACCGACCAGAGTACAGATTGGATATGTGTTTTAGTTTTTTAGGTGTTGACCTACAATGCTACAAATTAATATTTTTACATAAATATACACATAATTAAACTTATTTAATGTGATTAGGGTTCAATTATTTACATGAAACATAATTAACATATTCAGGTAAATTATGTAAACCGTAACATGTTCATATTCGTTAGGAACATCATAAAAACTAATAAATCTCAACAAACGCTTATGTTAAGTTTTATTTCAGAGCTTGAATCCAAATCAGAGAATTCATTTATAACCTTTTAAAATGAAAAGATCAAATATTTGTATCACATACTTTAAAAGAGAATTTTTATACTTAAACTAGGTTTTAAAGCCCAACAAAACCAAATAAAACTCAGAAAAAGTCAATTAAAAATAGGAATGGGATTGTAGGAGATGAAACTCACCTCAAAACGCTGTTAGAAATCCAAGGGTGCAAGAAAACAAGTTCTCCCTCGCCAAATGCCAATAATCTCGCCCTCTTCTCGGTATTTGCTTCACAAAACTCTAAAAATTCACCAAAATATGCTCTATGGTTTTTGAGGGGAGAGGGTGACTACTAGGGTTCAGAAAATATGATGAAAAAGAGAATTGTTGGGTGTAAATACTTATATATATACGGGTAAACCCGAAACAAATCAATAAAACTTGAAACCAAGTCAAACTGGGAAAACTAGACATGGCCCCATCGGTCAATTGACCACACTTCATCAATCGACCAATTAGGATTCATCAGTCGACCGATCAGCTTAGGTCGGTCGACTAAAACATATCCTTACTTACATGTTTTGTGCATGTTTGCATATTTTTCACCCGTTTACTCTTATATACGCACTTAATCGATCTCAAATCGATTTTAGCATACTCATTCATCAATAATGATATGTATCATGATACAAACTCATTTAATATTATTTTTTATAATATTTCAAAATTTACTAGGCATTACATTAGTTGTAGTATCTTGATCAGAAGCAATTTGAGATTGTTTATTCCCACCATGATTAAAGCTCGTGCGCGACCTGTTAGAAGCTATCCACGATTCTCTATTAATCTATATGTAGGCTGTCTAAAAATTACTACAGATAGTTAATTCCCATCAAACACCAATGATGAAAGTTACTATTTAACGGTTTTTAGAAGACTACAATTTGAAGACTTTCACGTAGATCGATGAAGGTTACAATCTGACGACCTTCACAATAATCAATGAAAGCTCTGATCAATAGTCTTCACAATTAACAGCGAGAGTTACAACCTAACGACTCTCACATATCAAAGAGTTAAAGTAAAGATTACAAAACGACAATCTTTATAATGCTCTGATAAAAAGAGACTACAAATTGACGGTCTCCTCAAATCAAGACGCGAAAGTCCTCCCCGCGTTTTAGCATCAAGACGCAGAAGTCCTCCCCATGTACCAGTATTAAGATGCACCGCATTCACAGTAGCTAACGTAGTGCAGACGCAGCTCAGATCCAGCTACCAATGTAGCTCATGTTCGGCCGCAAACGCAGCCTTCAAAAGCTGCCAACGCAGCATTCATCCGCTGCCAAACACAGTTCTTAAATGCTACCAACGTAACTTCAAACAAGCTGCCAACGCAGCTTCCAGACGCCGTAAACGAGCTTCCAGACGCTACGTCCAAGCTTCCAGACGCTATGTTTGAACGTAGAATTCATGCCAGAATGCAATTCTTGCATTTGACTCGTTCAAACATGAGCTAAACGGTTTCAAAACCATTTTTCCCGATCTGAGGGGATCACAACTGGACTCAAGAGTGATTTAAGGGGCAGTTACATCCCATAAGTCCCAAAAAGGAGTGATTTTAGGGGCGGTTATACCCCCTAATTGCCTATAAATAGCTAAAAATTCAGCTTAGTTGAGATCTTTTGATCTTTTTGGAGATCTTTTGGATCTTTAGAGTATTTTCGGATCTAGAGATCAGCAAAGGGCTTCTTCAATCATCCGATCTGGAAGCGTTCTTCAGCAACCGAGATCAAGGATCTTTCATCCTTGACTTATTAACCGATTTTCAGTTCAAATCAACTCTTTTTTAAGAGTTTAAACTCACTCTGAGTTATCAACTCGTCTAGAGTTTCAAACTTGCCACGTAAGTCCTCCACAGCATCAAATCGTGAGGAGAATATACCGTTCCAGTGAAGTAAAACGTCGAATCATTAACGGAGAGCAAACTCAACGCGAGCATTCGAGGGAGTCAATCCATCGTCACCGTGAAGAACCCAGTTTTAAACAAATGAGAGAATTCAGATTAATTCTCTTCTCTTTTGTAATCAGGAAATCTAAATTATAATTAAGATTGAGAGAGTTGTAAACATTCTTTTTCTAAGCAATTAGAGAGAATATAATTAGGGAAAAATGTTTCAAGGCCCCCAAAAAAGAAATGGGATGTGCCCCAGCCCCACCAATTATCTCCCTTAGCCTTCAGCCCCAAAAAATGGTGAAAATTATGGCCCAGACCCAAAAGCCCATACATATACATCTAGTGGGTGTATTTTATTGCTACTTGCTTAAAATGCCCTCATCTCTCTCACAGAAAACCGCATGAATGGGTTCTCTTGTTCCCTGATCTCTCCCGACGCATTTATGGCGAAGCGACGGTGGAAAGCGGGGGAAAAAAGTACGGCCTCCTGCCATTATTGTCTGCTTCATCATCCTTTGTTATAAATTGATTAGTTTTATCTCTCACTCTCTCATTAATGAAATTAGGGTTTTTTCTTCAACTGTCAACAACCCTTATGCGCCTGAAATCCCCTCAATTACTTGTCAACTCCTCATAATTACCTTCATAACTGTCCTCATAACTCTCAACCACCCCTAATGGCTACCAATGACTTGATTTGCATGGTGTCTTTAGGCGAGAATGCCTTATTCATGAAGCTAAGTTTGACAACAAGCTCTTATGAATTGAAATTTCTCTCCAACTCTTATCCAATTGGCCATCGGAAGCTTCTATCTCAAGTTTAGGGCTGTTTTTTTAATGCCAGTCATCTCATAGTACCATAGCTGTCAGAATCGAAGGAACGAATATCAAAATAGTTAACTTTCAGAACTCATTCTTCAACTACACTCTAAATAGCTAACTTTCACCAAAACATGTTAACATTAATGGGTACATGTTAACTTTCACCTATTAATGTTAACTTTAATAATTATATGTTAAAGTTCATGTTAACATGTTAACTTTCACCTATTAATGTCAACTTTAATTTTTATATGTTAAAGTTCATGTTAACATGTTAATTTTAACAATATCCTGTAAACATTCAATATTGTACATGTTTTCTAATGCATGTTATCAAGACTAATGTTAACTAAAACAAATGTCAGACTAGTTGATCATGCAACTTACAAGGATGAGCGGCATGCATCCAGGTACGTATGTAACTCCTGGCTTCCTCAACCCTTCAATGACAATTTGAATGCCTCTCTTCATCTCATCAAAAATAAAATTACCCCACGCAATGTTCTTCACTCTCTCAATACTATCTACATAATGAAACAACTGTCTTGGAATGCCTTGTGAGCTGTTGGGGCACCAAATCATTGCACACTGGTACAGGATCTGAAGTAGCAGAAAATCCTCAATGTCCTTATTATCAGAAGACTCAACCAGTGTTTCCAGTAACTCCTCAACATATCTCCTCATGCTACCAGCTTCTTGTGTGGCCTTGGCCTTCTCCTTTGACTTTGCCTTTAGCATTTCTTTCTTCTCTTCAAAATATTCCCTCCAAAGCCGGTTGTGAGGGTCTCTATTACAGTAGATCAATTCCCTATCAATAGGGAATCCCGTGTGAGTTTGCACCCACTCTTCATCAAATTGGACTGAAAATATAGTCCCGCTTATGGGATCAGGAAAAGAGAATTCATCTGTTTTGCCAACATAGTGGCTGAGCACATGCTCTAGTGCCCGTTGATCACGTGCTGGAGGTCCGAAGAATACATAGTGCTCAAAGTTACTACCCTTGTAGGCATCCCAATACCATTGCTACAGTTTTGGTTGAAGTCTTTACATGAAAGTACAATATGATCCAAGACAAGCACTAGGCCTTATATCACCTTCGGCCGCAGCTTTCCTGCATAAATAACTATTTACTCTTAACAAGTCGTTCAACTACAAATTAGGTAACAATTAACCGTAAAGGCATTAACTTAGTCAAAATTACGTTTTATTAACATGAATAGCTAATACTTGACACTTATGCATAAACGTTAACAACAAACAAGATTTATTGACATGCATTGCAACTAGCTACCAACAAATGAGAATTATTTACATGCATTTGTTCCAAACTGATAACACTTCCTATTGTTCAGATCTTACTCTAAAATTACGAAACTGGTTCTACACTACAATAACCAGTATCTCACCACCATTTTATTCAAAAAAAAGAACCCATAAACCTCAATTAAAATCAAAATCACTCATTTAAACTAATTAAATTCAAAAACCCTCAATTGCTTGGGAACTTACTTCTTCTTTGAGATGAACACATCCTCCGGCGAGCGTCTCCTCTTGCGTTCTCGAATATCCAGACTTTTCATGCTCAATAGGGTTTTTGTCGCCTCATTACTCTCCTCATCCTCAGAGGATGTCGGAGCAGAATTGCCGGTGGGCGATATCAAGGCAGAGGCGAAGGAGGATAAGTTTGGCATTTCCTCCTGTGCCAATCGTGCCGACCGATGTCGGTGACGAACGTTCTGTTCTATTTGAGTGTTATCCACTTCATCCTTGCTACGCTTACGGTTCTTAGCTATTTTACTTAAAAAATTTTTGGGCATTTCAAAATAGATTTCCTAGCCGCTTGAGTGAAACTAGGGTTTTGAAAATGGGTTCGCAAGCTAATGGAGGTTTGCGGTGAAGAAGAGAGAGAGAGAGATAGAGAGAGAGAGAGAAAGAGAGAGAGAGAAGGTGGCCAGGCTAGGGGGAGGGGTACAAAGGGGTATTTTGGTCTTATCGCCTCAACTTTTCTCTCAAAGTTGTATTGGAAATGGAAAAAGGGCTGAATCATTATTAAGTTGAGTTTTGGGGGCTTTGTCACACCAAAAAAAACATAGGGGGGCTACTCACATCCCATTTCTTTTTTTGGGGCCTTGAAACATTTTCCCCTAAAATTAAATATAGTTCTTTCATTTTCATTTCACAAATTTTCCAACAAACACTATCCAAGTTGTCGCTCCACCATTTTGGCTAGGCTAACAGTGTCTGCAAAAGTATATGTCTGTGGCAAAGATACACAATCTTGAATTTCTATCATCAATCCCCCGATATATCAAGACATCTGTTGAGTCTCGTTCTTATTTAAATTATTACTGGATGGCAGCCGATAAAAATCCTACGTGTACTCATCAACTATTCTTCCACCTTATTTGCAATTTTGCTATTGTCCGAACAAGACTTATTAATATTTACCTGGCAAGAAATGGGCTTCAGTAATTTTTTCATCTTCTCCCACCTATTGACTTTCAGCTTTCCTTGATGGGATCGATTCATGCATACCGATTTCCACCAAACTGATGCTCTACCTTTAAGTCAGCAGACCACTAACTTAACCTTATGCTCATCTGGGATCTCCATATGCTCGAAGAACCTTTCCACCTCTGCAACCCAATCAAGAACTTTTTGATATGAAGTTGCCCGTTAAAAGATGGCAGATCCATCTTCATCTTGAACCCTTTAGCATCATAATTATCCCTTTGTCGGTGGCCTCTGCGATCATCACCGCAGCGTGGGTCTTCATAGTTGTCGTTGTCGTTGTTGAATTCATCATGTGGAGTCGAATCACGTCGATGACGACCATCAATGTGATTTCAAATGCCAACCATGTTTATACGCTCCATTGCCAACACAAGTCACTCTATGATAGTTTTCATCTAATTAACATTGGTCTTCAACTCATCAAACTCAGTTTGAGAAATAGGGGCTTCATTATCTGCCATCGGATCAGAAAACAAGGCTCTGATACTAATTGATACAACACTAAAGTGATAACCTCGGAATCCACTAAGGGTTATTCTCTGAATCCACTAAAAACGATCTTCAAATCTACAAAGAACTTCGAGTTCATGAAGAAAATATTAAAATATAAATTTTATTGATGAAAAGTTATGTCTCTAGGGCTTATAATACTCTGCTTAAATAGAAAATAAACAAGACTCGTACTATATGACTCAAACTTTTTTAAAAATAAAAAGAAAAAACTCTTCCTGAAAGATTCCCTAGGATTAGAGAAGTAAATCGGTCAAATTTAGAATCAAATCGGATTTACTTCCTAATCAAATCATACTCCTAAAATATTAACTAAAATAGTAAAAAACTGATAAAAACGCTGATATCTCTCAATATGGAGGGAATTTAGTAAAATGGACAGCTGCAAATTGAACAACAGTAGGTTTGGTTGACTTCGTCTCAAAAAAAATAAGTGATTTACATATATAATTTGTCTAATTTTGACTTACAGTTTGAGAGATATGACACGTTCTTTGTTGCAGGTTATATTCCTCAACTGGGTCCGCATTTGGGCTTGTGTCGATCCCGCATCTCTATAAATATGTCTGTAGTGTGTCCTACATCACCTTTCATGTCGAGGGGCCTTATTATGAAGAGCTGAACAGCACAGCACCACTAGAGAGAGAGAGAGAGAGAGAGAGAGAGAGAGAGAGAGAGAGAGAGAAAGGATTGAAGTTAGAGAGAAAGAAAGAGATATTTTGAAGAAGGGGATGATCAAGAGAGAAGATATCACTAATCAAGGGCCACCTAAATCCATGAATCTCCTTAAGATGAGTATGGTTTTATGCTCAACCTCTTTCCCTTCAATCTCTGATCCTAGTTCTAATCTAGATTCGTTCATGATAGATCCAAGGTATGAGTTTTGCAATCGATATCTCTTAAGGCAAGCATCTCTAACTTTTCTTGCTAGATCAGTATCCTAGGGTATTTGTTGTTTTAATCATGTTTAGCTATTAACTTCATATTTTTGATTCTTGGCTTTACTCAAATCTAGCTAATTTCCTTATAAAAGTTTATATCTATTCCTCTATACTTTATATCTATTCATCTATACAAATGGGAGAACCCAAGGTTTACTATTCATGCTACAGTAAATGCTACAGTAAATTTTGCTATAGCAAACAGGAAACATGGTACTATAGCGTTTTTTGAAAAATATTACTATAGCACAGGGAATACTATAGCATTTTTTGAAAAAACTATGTCAGAGATGGGATACTGTAGTAATTCAAAAAATATTACTGTAGCATTTAAAATCAGAAGAAAAAATGATGTACCGTATGTCGTTCTTTGTACGGTGTTCACACTAGTTTTAAGATGATACTAAAATGTTGAAATTTCTCTTTAGATTCTTGATAAAATAAGCTAAAATTGATTGCAAATAATTCCTGCTGTGAATCTAAGAAATGAGTAATTCTTAGAATGAGGTTTGATTGGAATATGTGATAATAGAATTCATAAAATTGTAAAAAATAGCAATTAGCCAGTTCAAGCACACACGCTCATTCTGTTGAGTGGATGTTCTCGATTAAGCAGTAGATCAGATTAAGAAGTTCAATCCACTATTTATCTAACGTGGCATGCCACTAAGCGCACACGCCCAACTACCAAGAGCGCTCAACCTGGAAATTGTGAAGTTCTAATTATAAGTATATTTTGAGATTCTTACCTTGATTTTACTTTTGTTTTCTTTGTTTGCTTCCTTGACTGAATATTATCCATGGCAAGGGGTTTTGCATATAGTTTGATGTTTTGTGAAGTTTTAAGAATTTTCTAGAATCCGCCAAAACTAGTTTTTCAGAAAACTTGTGTATTGGCATTAGGAATGTCCGAATCATGTTCTGTGAGCTTTTCGTATGTGTGATGTGTTTCTAGGAATGTGATCATCTCCTTCTTAAAAATATGTGTGTAATTCAGAAAACTTGCTGTACATGAAGGACGAAACCTGTATATTATGGATTTTGGGCAGATTATGTTGGACCATGACCTTTGGTTCACTCATGTGTGGTCGAGACCCAATCTGTGTTATCTTGTTGCTGGAATGGGATGTTACCATTTGGTATACTTGTTCAAGGAATTTTTCTATTTAATATTGTTTACATATCGATTCGTTAGATTTTATGATATATCTACGATATCTCCTTGTGAATATTGAATTTTGTTTGGAATTCCCCGTCTATACGAGTTATAAGAAGAGAGTGTTTGGATTCATTTCATCTTCTTTGAAATCCTAGACATAGAGAGCACTCTGATTGAATACCGATGAATATCACCTAGACGTGTATCGTGTGTCATGAAAGTATGTATCTATGAGTTGAAATTCTCATGACTAGTGCATAACATTTCATGTACACTAAAGTGACAAAAAGTAATTTGTTGGGTTTAATTTCGAGGGACTAAATCTTCAAAGATATGTGGTGTCATGGGTATATATGTTAGGTTAGTTGTTCTATATGGTAGGATTTGATCAGTATTGATAACCATCGAGGCTCAGGTGACCCACACATATCCTCAGCAAAGGTCTTTCTAGATAAGACATTAATTATGGTAATTTTGATTGGATTGAGGATGTGGTGCATGACATGGATTCTATCTTTCTAAGGTTCAGATGAGTTGTTTTGCATGAGTAGTTTAAGGTAATAATGACTAGTAGGCGTGCATGTTTGATGTGTAATTTTTTGTTTTGTGTAGCTTTCACTCTGAGTTGCTTTTATAGAGGCTTTCATACTTTTTCAACATGTTAGACATCCATTCTCTTTCTGTTGTTTGGTCTAGATTTCCTCTTTAGTTTTTAGTGTTGGAATCTCCATGAATGCACCCCTTCAAGATACACCCTATCAATATCCTTTTTTATTTCTTTTCTCTCTCAATGCTTGTTGTGGGTTCTTTGCTTGATAACTCCTGGATTTGATTTTCTCCCTTCTTCATCCAAGTTATAGGAGAAATTAGTTATGGATCATGTTGTGCGGTTGGATAGTTTTACTCTCCAAGAAATGGGTAAGTGATTATTTTTTATGATTTTAAGCTCAGAAGTCTCATTATACAAAGTTATATTTAGTTGTATCACCCTGAATAGAGATAGTTTGACTAGAAGTTGACTTTTATCAATCTTCGCACCTCAGCTACTTAATTACTAACTTACCCTTGTTTTATAGCAGATTAGACAGATGAGGCTTATGTATGTACATGAGGGTCTATTTGACCCGATTGTCATGCACATACTGCTGGTTGAGTCGCATTCCCGTCTTTGTAGATGGTATAGAGGGCGTGATAGAGGGTGAGCGTACAATTTGGGGATAAAACAAGTATTTCACTTCTCTACCGAGGTGGCAATTGAAAAGTAACTTTTTAACATAAGAAGCTAGGTAAGAACCTAAACACATGACCCAAAAGTCAAGAGAGTGGGACACATGAGGGTTCTAATTTTGGATTCTAGACGCAACATTTCCTAAAAGCTTTGACGTAGATATCATTTATGTTCTATATGGATTGGAAAAAGTACTCTTAGTCTAAAACAAATAATTAAGGGTGCGTTTGGGAACCATGATGTTTCTTCCATTTCCATGGGTTTTTGTCAAAATAAAAATACCATGTGTTTGGGAACTATGGTGTTGATATGAAAAAAACACCCAAAAATAATAAACACCACACTTATTTGAAAACACCATTTCGGTGTTTTGAGTTTAGCATGGTGTTATGAGTTTGGATGGGATGTTAATATAACAGCTAAATATAATTTATAACATTATAAATGATAATTTGTTAATACTATAATGCTCAATATATTATATATTATTATATTGTATAGATAATAACAATATTAAACTATATTAAATATATTATATTATATTATATTATAAATAATATTTTATTTTTGTAATATTTAATATATAATATTATATTAATTTAATATCTTATATTAATGTAATATATTATATTAATTAAAATATAATATAATATAAAATTTATAAAAGAAAATATAATATATTTGAATATCATATATTATATTAAATTAGTACCATATTATAAAGTTACTATAATAAAACAGTATATGACTAATATACATTAGTAAATATAATTTTAATATAAATATAATTAACAAATATTAAATAAAATTTGTATAATATAATAAAATTAATATTATGTTAAAAATAAATATTATATTAAACTATAAAATAAATGAAATTAAATTATTGTATATATATTGTAATATAATATTTTTTATTATAATCGTTGATGATAGTTATCATAGAGGATGTTTGCGAGTGGATTAGAGTGTTAGGGTCCTCAAACTTCTTCAAATGGCTAGTTCGAGAGCCTGCAACTCTCTCCAGCACATGAAAACTCGTGAGAGACCGGAGTTGGGTTCTCCAGTTATTCCTTCGACGATCAAGTCAGTGTATGAACTTGAGTGAGAAAATGTGAGATGATGGAGAAACTTTCAAAGTTATGTCAAAAAGACCAGAGGATTACCTTCTGCTACATGACTTCCTTATATAGAGGATCAGAAAGGGCAGATAGTTAACTTAAGCCGAGTCCAAGAAGGTAGCTGACCTTGCAGACAGCTGGCAGGTGTCGACCGCTGGCGAAGATAGACCATCCAGGTAGTTAGTGCTAAGCGACAACAGCTAATTAGTGCTAACGAAGCCTGATAAGTTATAAATAAAGACTTTGGAGACTAGAGCAATGATGACTCTGTCAGAGCAGTTTATGCAAGGGCAGGTGACTGTCAGCGCGGCGTTGAAAACTACCACCTCTTTAATCATCTGGCTGAAGGTCGATAAACAACGTATTTTTTATGGGCTACGCAAGTTGTCGGCTGATATAATGGGTCGAGTGTGGGTTATTCGCAGAGGCGATTGGTTGAGTTGGACGACAAATACCGCCTTTTTTACTCGTCTACACAGATTGTCGGCCAATAGAGTCAGTCGCATGGGCAGCTCGAGTCATCCAAGTTGTACACAAGTCTGATTAGGCGTGGTGCGGGACACGTGTTAGTTTCTCAAGAGAGGTTAACACTAAGTATTTTCAGGCTACAACAATAGTATATAAATAATATAATTTAATATAACATTATAAATGATTATTTGTTAACAATATAATGCTCAATCTGTTAATATTATTATATTGTATATATATTTTTATTAATATATTAATATATTATATTAAATTATATTAAATATAATTAATTAAATTATAAATAATATTTTAGTTTATAATGTTTTAACATATGTTTAATATAATATATTCAAATATGTTTAATAAAATATGTTTTATTATAATTTAATATATAATGATATATTAATTTCATATATTAGATTAGTATGTTATATTATATTGATTGAAAATATAATATAACATAAAAATTATAAAATAAAATACAACTATATATTATATTATATTAAAGTTAATTATCATAGTAAATTATAAAATATAGTTAAAATATAAAATATTAAACAATAAATAATTTTCTATTTTATTTAATATAATATATTATATTAGTATATTTTATATTAACTATTAATATAGCTAGTAAGAGTGTTAAAGTATAATAAAATCTATTTATTATATTATAATATTAAACTAAAGCATGACATATATTGATGTAATATAATGTAATATAGATTATCTATTTAAATATACAAAAAATATATTATACTATAATAATAATATAATAAACATTATATAATATAATAAATAATTGTATTATTAATATAATATATCTTTTATTAGTCTATGTTATAACATATAATTAATATAATAGAATATAGTATATTAGTTAATATAAAATATATCATAACATATACTTTATATTTCATATATGATATTATTATAATATAATATATGTGTATGGACATGGTCAAACTGGTATTGACCAAGGAACTCAAAATAGTATTTTTAGAATGCTTTAGGGGGGGGGGGGGGGGGGGAAGATAATGGCATGACGTTTCTTTCCAAAAGCAACACAAAAAACTCACAGTAGTATTCCAACACATCCTAAACTTCAAATATTTTAAGACCACCTTAATTTAGGGTCAAGCTTGCAATGACACTAAAAATATTTACTAAGATCAATTTTGATCCAACTCCATAATCTTAGCATGACAACTTCACAACTTGAACATATCATCCAATAATATAATGACAACCCATCTTCTCACATCTATTTTTTTATTTTTAAGAATGAACCAAACACAAGAAAAAAAAACCTAAACAAGGAAAGTAAGTCTTTTCCTTAAATTTTTAGCCAACCAAACACAAGAAAAGAACCTCAAAATAAAATTTCTTTAATAATCACTCTTATTATCCAATAATATGGTGGCAACTCATTTTCTCCCCCACTTTCTTTTATAGTTTTGACGAACCAAACAACCGAAAGTGGAGGAAAACATCAAAATTTTACTATGTCAGTTTTCTTTCCCCCGCTTTCTGCACTTTTTTCGTGAACCAAACAGGCCCTAATCCACTTTTGACTTCGCCTGATTTTGGACGATGATCATATCAGGACCAATCCAATTGTGATGTTATTCTGAAATAAACTAAATTATGTCAGTCCCGAAAAAGTATTGCGAGAAAGAAAATAAGAAAAAGCAACGAAGATATCTAAATTGAATCAATTAACTCAAACTGACGCCGACGGTGAAAATAAGCTTGGTTGCTGCCAGTATAGCTAGCGGAAGAAGACAATGACGTCCATAACAAGTCCCGATACCGATGCTGATGATCAAGTCAAATTAGGATTCTGTAGAAGAATAAACTCGATTCCCCTGATTCCGACATATTTAGGATAAGCTCAATCTTAATCCGACCCACTTGCGTCCGACGCCTTAATTAATTCTAAGGTAAAGATTTGGCCGAATTTAACTTGCTCCTCAATTTCGGACATTTAGCAAGTTTATAGCTAAAGGAATGATAACTTGGACCCTGTCCATAACAGGCAACCAAGTCTGGCGACATGATTAGTAAGATCTACGAAAAGCAATGTTATGAATAATTTGACCAGCCGAGTTTCATGGTCAACGTTTAGTGGCAGGTAGATTAGAGCCTGTACGTGGCTCTAACTTGACAAAAGTCAACGCGGGAAACTATAGTTAGACCCTTAACTGGGAGGGGAAAACGCATGGGTTGACATTTTTAGCGTCTGGGCATGTAAGTTGAGTCGAGAAAAGGGGCCAGATTTTAAGCTAGTTGTCGTGGGGGTTAGTGTTTTGATTGAGTACTAATTATTCTAACGAGGGTTTTTTCAACTATATTTTCATGTCGGCGTTGAGAAACCCAATCCGGATCTGTTATCTAAGACCAAATTAATACCGTCCTTATGATATATATTTATACTTGATAGTAATTTCTCCATCTGACTGGATCCAACTTAATTCTATAATGGGAATGATTTTCTCCCTTGAAGTCTACAGATGCTTCATAATATATTGGCTAGCTATCTTCCGCGGCTGTTACTAGGATATTCATCATTTGAATCCTACAAGAATTGCGAGGGTCCTCTATGTTTTCTTCTTCTCTTTCTGCATGCATAATGTATGAGCTGCTCATTGGTCGTAATCTCATCTCCATCTCTATCACTCACCTTCCCTGCCTTCTTATTAAAACAAGAAAATCTTTTATATTTTTTGATAAATTGATTCCCCAATATTCAGACCCCTTCAAGATGTAGAAATGGCAACACGGCGACGAAGTTCAGGATTTTTGAAGCAGACAGGATTTTTGGTGCTGTCCGGTCGACCACGAGGCTAGGCCGGTCGACTGAAAACATGTACGCTACATGGTAGGTTCTGGATTTCTGTATGGTCGACCGCGGAGACTTCGGAGGTCGACCGCGGACCCTGTAATGGGTTTCTTTGTTTCTGTCATTCTGGCCGGCCGACCGCGACGGTTTCGGCGTCGACCGTCAATCGGGTTTGGGCCTGGTCTTCGTTTCCTGTTCTGATTTGGTTTGTGTTTTGATATACATTGAAACACAGGTTTTCTAGGGTTAAGGTAAGGTTGAAAAGGGGTTTGTTTTATGCACAAAAAAGAGAGTTTTCTGAGCAATTTGGTTAGGGTTTTGTTTGAGATATTTGAGAGGTTTGTTTGAGAGATTTTAAGTGAATTTGTAATCTCTATTTGTACTCTCCTTCTCTATTAGTAAAAACTCATCCCCTTCTTGCCCCGTGGACATAGACAACTTGTCGAACCACATAAAATTCGTTTATTTGTGTTCGTGCCATTATTTTGATTGTGTTTGGTCTTCTCTCTCAGCGTTTGTGTTTGCTCTCGGAACCCCAACAAGTGGTATCAGAGCATCAGACTACGCTTGGGTTAGGTGAAAGAGTAGATCACTTTGGAAGCTCGTCTAGAGTTTCAATTGGAGACAAATGTAGGATTTTTATTATTGTGGATCTTGTCTTTTGTCGTGTGAGGGTGAGATCTTTTGGAGGCTCTTATTAGGGTTTCAGTTGGAGGTAAAAATCTACCTTTCTCACAGTTTGGATCTATCTTTCAGTTTGTTCCGTATTGGTTTGTTGGTGTTTTGAGGAAGATGGCTGGGAAAGAAGATGTTGAGAGTGGTACTTCTGACGTGAAGACCGTTCAAAGTTTGAATATCCACTCTATGAAGATAGATGTGAAAAAGTTTAATGGCACGAACAACTTTGGATTATGGAGATGTGAAGTTTTGGATGCGCTAAACGCGTAAAATTTGGAAGATACTTTGGAGTTGGACAGCAAGCCGGATGACATTGAAGAAAAGGTTTGGAAGAAGATGAATCAGACGGCGTGTGGCATCATTAGGTCTTGTTTAACGCAAGATCTAAAGTATGATGTGATCGACTTCGGCAAAGAAGATTTGGGAGATTCTTGAGAGCAAGTATTTGACAAAGAGTGTTGAGAACTGCTTGCATTTTAAAAAGAGGCTTTATCGTTTCCAGTTGAAGAAGAGAATCTCAGTTAGTGATCACATGAACAACTACACGAAGCTTCTTACGGATTTGACGAATGTGGATGTTATGATCGATAATGAGGACAAGGCGTTGTCATTGTTAAGCTCCTTGCTAAACGAGGAATATGAGACTTTTGTTCTTACCCTAATTAATGGAAAGACATCTCTTTCATATAGTGAGGTTATCGCTACACTTGTGAACTATTAGCTTAGAAAGAAAGACAATGAGTCTTCTAATGATGTAGTAGCGGATGCATTGACCACAAGAGGAAAAAGTCCAAAGCGAAATAGGAGGTCGCAGTCTAGAGGAGCACATCCTTTAATTGGTAAGAATCAATGCGCTTTTTGCAAAGAAGATGGACGTTGGAAGTCTGAATGCCCAAAGTTAAAAGATCGAGCCGGGAAGAATAAGGGGAAAGCTATACAAGCTTCAGAGGTGAATGTTGCCAAAGCTAGTGGTGATAATTCAGATTAGGATTCTTTGGGCTACTCATGCCCTACACTACCGCCAGTTTGTGTTGCCGACTCTACGGAGTGGATGTTGGATTCAGATGCTTCATACCATATTTGTCCTAGGAGGGATTGATTCTCCAGCTTTGAGAAGTTTGAGACACTTCATTGGAAAAAAAACATTAGAGCAACGAGATGAGGTGACAGATTTGACGGGTCGTTCCTTGTTGGAGGATGATCTGTGTTTGATGTCAAGCAGTGGATTACATACGAGTCTTGGTGATGAGGCTTTGACATATTTGAGCCATCATATTTACAGGTTGCCGTCTTCCGCGATTGGTATATTTAGATCTGGTGGAGCTGCTTCAGATTTTGGGTTGCTTCGGATATTTGGATACCTATCATATTGTCACATCGAGGATGTGAAGTTTGATCCGAGTGCACATTTGGGATTCAGAGGCATATTTGATTGTAAGGTATGACACTCTGATAGTATTCTAAGCAGTTGTGTCACATTTGACTCTCAGTAGGTGGAGAGTGTTGAACAGATCATAAGCGTATCGTAGCAGGTGGAGAGTGATGCCACTACACGTTGGGTGAAGATTACTCCACGTTCTTCAGATCATTCTGTATTATTTTGGATTCCAGTTAAGATGACACAGATTGGGGATCATATTGATGTGGATGCAGATGATGAGATTGAGATTCAGGATTCGAGTGCAGCTGGTGGACACAGTTCGGATTTGGCTATGGTCGATTGTTCATCTCGGTTGGAGGTGTTTGGTAATTATGTTTCTTCTACATATAGGGTTGAGGAGTTGAGCTCCAAGACAGATTTGGTGTGGAGAGATGCAAGTTTGGAAGATAGTTTATCTTTTCACTTTGAGACCATTGGGAGAGTTATCAGCTACAGATTGGTTAGTGATGATCGTGAAGGTTTAAAAATCATTCTAGTTGATTGAGGTCGTTTGTGGCTATTTGGGTGAACTACGTGAGGCTTGATTCCTTGGACAAGAGGATACGTAAGCAGTCATTTTTGATGCAGCTAGTTTGATGAGTTGATACCGACATTTGGAGTTTGTTCGCATTCTCATTTGGTTCCTGACTTATTGTGGATTGTGTCCGTTGTCATGAATTTGTTTCACTTTGTACTGGACATAACAAGTGGGATGTTTGGTTGGTATTAGTTTCAGCTCAGTTTTGGAAAAGCTTCGCCGAGGTGGAGAATTGTTGTAGAAATGACAACACGGCGACGAAGTTTAGGATTTTTGAAGTAGACAGGATTTTTGGTGCTGTCCGATCGCCAGCGAGGCTAGGCCGGTCGACTAGAAATGTGTACGCTTCAGGGTAGGTTCTGGATTTCTATACGGTCGACTGCGAAGACTTCGGCGGTCGACCGCGGACCCTGTAATGAGTTTTTTGGTTTCCATCATTCTGGCCGGTCGACCGTGACGGTTTTGGCAATCGACCGCCAATCGGGTTTAGGCCTGGGCTTCGTTTCCTGTTCTGATTTGGTTTGTGTTTTGATACATATTGAAACACACGTTTTTTAGGGTTAAGGTAAGGTTGAAAAGAGGTTTGTTTTGTGCACAGAAAAGAGAGTTTTCTGAGCAATTTGGTTAGAGTTTTGTTTGAAGATTTAAGAGGTTTGTTTGAGAGATTTTGAGTGAATTTGTAATCTCTATTTGTACTCTCATTCTCTATTAGTGAAAACACATCCCTTTCTTGCCCCGTGGACGTAGGCAACTTGTCGAACCACATAAAATTCATTTGCTTTTGTTCGTTCCGTTATTTTGATTATGTTTAGACTTTTCTCTCAGCGTTTGTGTTTGCCCTTGGAACCCTAACACAAGACTCGATACTTTGAAAAGTTGGTGTTCTGATTCATTTATTAGGGGCATCTAATACATTCATCATGATCACCTTCAAGATGCATTCCAATTTCCAAATAGTTGATGGCGGTGATGCTGAAATTATCTACATTTTGTATCAACTCTTCACCAGAATGATTGGATTATTAAGTCTACTCTCCAATATTTTATCAATATAAGATAAAGCTTCAAATTACAATGTACAAATTCTGAGATGTCTTTCATCCTTTGTTGTTGGTGGTGGTGGTGTGTGTACTATTAATATGAAATTTACGCACCCCTGAACTTATTATCTTCCTACATGTTAGACCTTTTTGTAAACAAGCTATAGTTCCTCGTACCGCTCCCTTTTGTACTTGATGTCTTGATCGATGAACGTCAAGATATTTGTTAGGGAGAAATCGGGCTCCTCCTTAATTAGGCTCAGCGTCTGTTTGTCTCGTAAAAAAAATGCAGAAAGTGGGGGGGGG
>BQKN01000073.1:304256-340839 GCA_022839385.1 Asparagus kiusianus | reverse complement strand
GAGAGAGAGAGAGAGAGAGAGAGAGAGAGAGAGAGAGAGAGAGAGAGCTTTTTTCTTCCCTCCAGCCCCCCAGAGGTTAGGAGTATATCTGTATATATCTCTGTCATTGGGATAAATAGGTCACCTCTAGCCCTACATAGGGAGGTGGTGATAAAGTACAGGCTAAGAGCCGATTTATTCCTTGCTTTACAGGTGTCGGCTAGTGACTTGAGGGGAAGTTACTTTGGCATGGAAGAGGGTGTCTCCACATTTTTGGGATGTGATTGAGAGCATCGCAGAAAGCATGCTGGCATGCTGAGTCATCCCTCGCTTTACAGGTGTCGGCTGGCGATTGGAGGGGAAGTCACATCGGCATGGGAGAGGGTGTCTTCACATTTTTCTTGAAGTGATTGATAGCATAGCAGAAGACACGTGGGCAGCTAACAAGTCATGGAGACCATCAAGCCAAAATCTGGATAAGGCTTATTTGAGGTGGACTAAGATGCTGAAATATGCTCTGGAGGAGAGGCTTGAGGTAGGGATCGAGTCCTCAAATTAGTCGACAGTAGGGAATGTCCATCAAGTCATCTCCGTGAGTGATCGAGTGCCCTAGGTGAGTCGTCCTTGATGATAGGGTCGACTGATCCCGCCTTTCATGTAGGCATGAAAGAATGCCGACTTGATGAGTCGGCGAGGTCGAGGCCTTTGTTGGTCTTGGGCCACAAAGTTGGTTAAGGTTATTTTGTCAGGATTCTTATTGTATCATTTTGAAAATATTCGTATCTTGGGTAAGTGAATACCATAACAGTTAGCCCTTTTCACTTAGAGTAGACTTTTAGTCGAGTCCGAGTGAAATAAGATATGCTCTGATCAATACAATCCTACTGGGGACAAGAATTGAAAAGTCTTCATCTTAGAGACGTGGCTGGCATCATCGGGCATCCTTCTTTACCTATAATGACTCCACTTTTCATGGCTGATGTTATCAAAGATCTGAACCGTCATTTTGGGAAATGAAGCGTCATGGACATAATGGAGGATCTTCTACTTTTCGAGTATTAGAACGTAGGGCATTAAAGGAGGGTGGCGTTTTGTGTTTCGGGTGAACTGCTTCAGATTCTGAAGTGGATCTGACCTGGTTGCTTCGAAAATCATCGCGTCCTTTGAAATCCTTCTATGCACTTCCTTGAAAGCTTATAAATGGTCTCTTGATGTTAAGAGAATTCTTTTACGAATCTTTCGTTCTGACAAATTCCTGATATTCCTCTAATCTTTTTTAAGAAAAAAATCTTCCATGGCCTCTCAAGTTTCAACCTCTGGCCGTAGTGAGGAGAGACTTACTATTCTTTTACTTATCCGCTTGAAGGTACATATGGATAATCTGGTAGGGCTGTATGATCAATACAATATCTCCCGGACTCTCACGTTGGTAGTGCCGGAGATTAGCGAGCCAGTGTATCGCCATAGCAAAGGTTGAGTGCCGCTGTACCTGGCCCACTTGGAGCATGACTTATGGCTACCCTTACACCCTTTTATTAGGGAGGTGCATGCCACTCTAGGAGTCTCCCCTTCCTTGTTCTATCTGAATGCAGTGGGGATTCTTGTGGATTTCATCATCGTTTGCCACCGTGTTGGAGTCCAACCAACCTTGAGATTGCATGGACATTTGATCAGCATGGGGTAGGATGAGAACAAACCGCATTACTTCTACCACTATCGTGGTGAGTTCCAACTTGTCTCAGACTCTTTAGAGTTGGATGAGGGCTGGAGAAGGTGATTCATGTAGGTTTATGGTGGCGAGAGCGTCTTCGCTTGCTCAGGCTAGCCGGGGGAGAATGAAGACGTATTGGGCCAGTCACCCTAAGTGATTCTGAGATGATGGACTTAGAAAAGGTCCGTTCTTATGCCCGACCACGGGAGAGCGATGCTCTATTTGATGATGTGTCTCTCTAAATGACGGGCATATCCATGATCTTGTCCTCTACTGGCTTCTAGGCAAGGGCAAGCCTCGTTCCTCTATTGGTGGAAAATTACAAGAGGAATGCAGGTACAGAAGGGTTAAGTTCCACTGCCAGGCTTCATAAGAAGCTGAGGGAGGCCTTCAGCGCTGAGGAAGTGGCTGTCTTGCAACCTCAAGCAGCTGAAATTGCCTCTAAATTAAAGGGGAGGAAAAGATTCGAGAGGCGGCACCCCATTGGACCGGTTGTGAGGACTCAGCCAGCTGGGATGGGTCCTCTGATTACTCAGCTTAACTGCTTGGAAAATATGGGGCTGATAGATGAGTCTTCTCCTAGTAGGGAGACAATGGCCCTAGCGGTCGAGGATGATGCTGTCGGCCCTAGTTACTATGCTTGAGTTGTCTCACCGCCCTAGAAAGGAGCCGATTAGGGTAGGCAATGGCATTGAAGGGAGAGCCAGAACTTTGTCAGACCAGATAGAGAATGATGCTAGCAGGAGGATTTTGGAGGATATGCCAAGTGTTGGCATACATAAAGCTCTCCAAGCTTGTTTGGCTCGGGGGACTTTGCTGGAGCAAGCTTTGCTCAATCGACTTGAGCGTTCCCTGGAGTGCCAAGCAGAGCTGGCAAAGGAGAAGTTGGCCAAGGAAGAGGTAGAAAAGAGGATCACTATCTTTGAGGCCGAGTTGACTCATAAAGAAGGTGCTTGGCACTGGAGTTTGGATGAGAAGGAAGAGCTCCTGAAGAGCTTTCGAATTCAGTTCTCTAAGCAGGTGGGAACCATCGAGGATCTTCAAAGGGAGATGGTTCATCTATAGGCAGAGGTTGAATCCGAGAAGTGTCGCAAGGCGGCAGCTGAGGCGGAAGCCTGATCAAGTCGCCTGTCTCTTGAGAAATTGAGGAAGGACTTTGAGGAGCTGCAGTCAAAGATTCAGGCATCTACAGCCCTTGTCAAGGAACTAGAGTACAAACTCGTTCATCTAGATTCGGAGCATCATCAAAAGAAGGTGGTCGACGACTGGCGTCATGGCCTCTTGGGAAGGGTTGAAGTGGCTTTGGCATGTTAGGTCAGAGTCGACTACTTCGCTTCTCTAGTGCCTCATAGTTCTCATTCTTCTCCAGACCACTTCTATCCTTCCCGCCTCTACTACTGTCTCAATCAGTTGAAGGATGTCGAGAAGAGTGGAGGCGGGCAGGATTTATCAGTGAGTAATGATGAGGTTGTGCATGTTGCTGGGTTCCCTAGGGAATCTTCTACAACTGCTACTGCCAAGAGACCGCTAAGTCTAACTCCTAAATCTGGTCGAGAGCTTTGAAAACCCGCATATCTCTCTTTTTTGTAGAGAAATTTGTTATGAAGTTTTCTCTTACTGAATGAAAATTAACTTTTGTCTACATTCTTGAGTTTGCCTTTATTGTTTATATTCCTTTAGCTTTGTAGCTTTGTTCTTATTAAGAATTGAAATATTGGCTAAAGTGAGTTAGTTGTAATTTGTTGATCCGTGATGGGGACTTATGACAACTAGTTCACCTGATGCCTTAGTTTGGTTGAGCTTTTAATTGACCATAACTTGATAGATTACTGCTTAAGTTTTTAGATCAATTAAGTATTGGCTATACACTTAATATTAATACCTTAGGTTTATGAATACCTTTTTGGTAGAATGACAATCCTGAGGTTAGTTGCCTAGGTCTTACATAGGTGCCTAGGTCTTCATAATCCCCATATGGTCGAATGACGACTGTGGGAGTCGACCATAGGGTTGTGCCTTAGGTTTATACTGAGAAGGTACCAAGGGCTTGTTGACATACCAACCCTAAGGTTGGGTCGTCCAGGACTTATTTGGATGTCTAGGTTTTTGATTAACCATGATGGTCGAGTAATACTAGAGGATTCGACCATATGTTTTTCCTTAGGTTCACCTTGAAAAAGTACCAAGGGCTTGAAATTCGACTGAGGAGTCGAATGCCTAGAACAATTGAGAGTTGACTAGGTCTTCCGCAGCCATGATGCTAAATGACAACCCTGAGCTTAGGTGCCTATGTCTTACGTAGGGCCTAGGTCTTCATAATCCCCGTATGATCAAATGGCGACTGTGAGAGTCGACCATAGGGTTGTGCCTTGGGTTTATCCTGAGAAGGTACCTAGGGCTTGTTGACATATCAACCCTGAGATTGGGTCGCCTAGGACTTATTTGGACACATGGGTTTTTGATTAACCATGATGGTCGAGTAATACTAGAGGATTCAACCATATGTTGTGCCTTAGATTTACCCTGAAGAGGTACCAAGGGCTTGAAATTCGACCGAAGAATCGAATGCTTAGAACTCTTGAGAGTTGACTAGGTTTTTGACAGCCATGAAGCTAATGACAACTCTGAGGTTAGGTACCTAGGTCTTACGTAGGTGCCTAGGTTTTCATAATCCCAGTATGGTCGAATGGTGATTGTGGAAGTCGACCATAGGGTTGTGCCTTGGGTTTATCCTGAGAAGGTACCAAGGATTTGTTGACATACCAACCTTGATGTTGGGTCACCCAAGACTTATTTAGACACCTGAGTTTTTGAGTAACCACGATGGTCGAGTAATACTGGAGGATTCGACCATATGTTGTGCCTTGGGTTTACCCTGAAGAGGTACCAAGGGCTTGAAATTCGACTGAGGAGTCAAATGCATAGAACTCTTGAGAGTTGACTAGATCTTCGACAGCCATGAGGCTGAATGACAACCCTGAGGTTGGGTGCCTAGGTCTTACGTAGGTGCCTATGTTTTCATAATCCTCATATGGTTGAATGGCGACTATGAGAGTCGACCATAGGGTTGTGCCTTGGGTTTATCCTAAGAAGGTACCAATGGCTTATTGACATACCAACCCTGAGGTTAGGTCACCTAGGACTTATTTGAATGCCTAGGTTTTTGATTAACCATGATGGTCGAGTAATACTGAAGGATTCAACCATATGTTGTGCCTTGGGTTTACCCTGAAGAGGTACCAAGAGCTTGAAATTCGATTGATGAGTCAAATGCCTAGAACTCTTAAGAGTTGACTAGGTCTTCGGAAGCCATGAGGCTGAATGACAACCCTAAGGTTAGGTGCCTAGGTCTTACTTAGGTGCTTTGGTCTTCAGCCCTAGTGAAGGCTTGATCGCTACGAGATATGATTTAATTCATATTTGATAGGATTTCATTAGTGTTGAAATTTACATGATTATGGAAAGTATCCATTGGAGACATCCGTTGCTCAAGTGGGTTGAACCACTTGTGATCTTTCTTTTTATCTGTTTTAAGGGCAGCTTTGTAGTGGATGAAGCCGCCAATATAGAACCTCTTTAGTTGGATTTTGCTTTTACCATAGCAGATGACTCGATGATAGATGAAGATGAGTCAAAACTCTATTTTCCATCTCATCAGCCAAGGTTCCTTTTGAGTATGAATCTTCAGTAAAGCCTTGAAGGTAGATGGTTGGCATACCGGCTTTTAGTAGATGGAACTACCCAGATGCCATAAATTATGTTGAATGGCGTTTTCCAGATCGGGTACATAAGGGTTGGGGGCACAACCAAAATCTATATGGTACCTTTTGTGGTGGAAATTATCTTGGAGACAGAATCCACAAGCCGACATTGTACTCCCTGGAAATGACAAACCGTAGCGGTTTTCTTGAAAGGGCTTTGGGAGCACTGGGGGCTAGACCATGCTGTGAACGGAGAACTCTCCCTTATAGAGATTTTATAGGTCACATGCTTCGACCATTAAAGCTTAGGCAACTTTAGTGGTGCAGACGTCAGTTGAAGGGCCAAAGCCGTTCTTCCTAAGAAGACAATCAATTGATAGGCCTAAGCTTTTCGTGTAATCTCATCTCTGGTATAGGGGAGTTCCCTTCAAAGAATCCTCATGGTCCAAGATGCCTATCATAGACTTAATCACTACCCCTATGCTCATATGAGCTATTGCCAGTTGGAGCTTAAGTGATATTTGGCTTGATCGGAACTTGTGCTCTAGCTAGAGTTATTCTGTGATGGTGATTAGAAGCTGGGGTTGTTTTTTTCAAGAAAGACAACCACTCTTATGGTGTGTCTTCTTCTGGAGGGTTTATAGATAGTTTGAAGGTCACTCTACCATCTAGCATATAGTGTGCTTAGAAAACACTTCCCAGATAAGTCGCTGAGGCCTTCAAGGACTACACATGTATTGGTTCCTCTTAGCCAAAGCTAACCCTCATTAGCTTGAATGATACAACTCCTGACTTCATTTAGCTTGGATGATTCAACTTCGATGTTGTTCTTAGAATCAGACCCTTGTTTAGAACTTGACATGTCTTCTTGAAAAACAAATGAGGCCCTACGGTGAGCGCCAAACTATTGATGACTATGACCAAACAGTCAATCGGATCTCAGCTGGGATCGATTCTAATCTGGAACTGGATCAGTCCTTCCTGGGTCCTCACCAGGACGGCGTAGGGGAGAGTGATGAAGGGTCCGCTTCCTTCTGACTTTATGCATGGTTCTTGAACATGGGATTGATGTCCATCCTGCACAGACAAGAAGAACCCGTGAGAGGGCGGGGACCGGTTCTCCTATGGTTTCTCCGATGGTCAAGTTAGTGAAACTCGAGTGGGGAAGGGGAAGGTCTGGAACCGATGTGGTTCTTGAGGTGGCAAGGTGCCGTTACAGAGGGTCTATATGAGCTCCTCTGTGTAGATGAAGAACTATGGGTTCTTTTTCTATAGAGGGAGAGAGAGAGCTTTTTTCTTCCCTCCAGTCCCCCAGAGGTTAGGAGGTTGTGATGAAGTGCGGGCTAAGAACGGAGTCATTCCTTGCTTTATAGGTGTCGGCTGGCGAATGGAGGGGAAGTCACTTTGGCACGAAAGAGGGTGTCTCCGTATTTTTTGGGAAGTGATTGAGAGCGTGGAAGAAGGCTTGCTAGCATGCTGAGTCATCCCTCGCTTTACAGGTGTCGGCTGACGACTGAAGAAGAAGTCACTTTAGCATGGGAGAGGGTGTCTCTGTATTTTTTAAGAATTGATTGAGAGCGTGGTAGAAGGCACGTGGGCAGCTGACAAGTCATGGAGACCATCAGGCCAAATTTTGGATAAGGCTTGTTCGAGGTGGACTGGGATGCTAACATATGCTCTGGGGGAGAGGCTTGAGGTAAGGATCGAGTCCTCAACTTAGTCGACAGCAGAGAATGCCCCTCAAGTTGTCTCCATGAGTTGCTAAGTTGATCGAGTGATCCCGCCATTTGTGTCGGCATGAAAAAATATCGACTTGATGAGTCGGCGGGGTCGAGGCCTTTATGGGGGCCACTAAGTTTGTTAAGGTCATTTTGCCAGGACTCTTATTGTATCATTTTGTAAATATGTATATCTTAGGTGAGTTAATACCATAACAAAACATAATCTCCTAATTATGATAGATCTCTAATCCTATCTTATTCTCGTGAAGTTATACAAAAAGTCAAAGACACAATCCTAACAATCTCCACCTTGGATTTGATTCCCAAACTCCCTTGATGATATATCATCGATGTCTTGAAACTTTGCCTCTCTTCCTAGCGTCTTCTATTCTTTAACACTTCAAATCGAAGCACCTGCACTTCATTTGGGACGTCCCGTGACCCTCGCTATCATCTGCTTCGCGTGTCGCCTCCACCTCTCTTGTGTACACCAACAGATCTTCACCATCTCTAACATTAGGAGCAAATCAACCATGCTTCTCCTCCTAAACTAAACTTGACAATAGCCTTCCACCACTTGCTGTCCTCGTACTCCACCTGCATTGCTCGTCTTGAATCATATCGGTGCACCTCTCCTACTCAATACTATGAGCCGGATCCCTCTATTTCCTCCATCACTTGGTTTGGACTGAATATGAGCACTCATTGTCTTCAAGTCCAATGCCACCATCACCATTAGCATGTGTGTCACTCAGTTGTGCCCGCTTGCAAGCTCCATCTAATCTGGCACTATCCTCCTCGAGTCTACGCACCAACTAACTACTTCTTTTGAGATAACTATAAATAAGTATATGCAGATAACTCTGCTTCTAGAATCACGTCGGATTCTCTACATCAGTCTCTTTTGTAGCATATTTGTTTGCC
This sequence comes from Asparagus kiusianus, assembly GCA_022839385.1. Classification (NCBI taxonomy): domain Eukaryota; kingdom Viridiplantae; phylum Streptophyta; class Magnoliopsida; order Asparagales; family Asparagaceae; genus Asparagus; species Asparagus kiusianus. Next base: position 332,803 of record BQKN01000073.1, on the reverse strand, counting down.
CTATCTGCCATCAGATTTGTCTCTCTACCACTATCAGAACTTTTCAGTACTTTATGATTAATCTGAGCATAATCTAAAAAATCAGAGCCCCTCATCGAGTTCAGAGCACTCCAAAACCTAGGAATCAACTCCTGGATCATCGAAATCTACCTCAAACCCTCAATCAGAAGACAAATTATTCTTCTTCTTTTTCCTTTTCTTCATCTTGATTCTTGTAACGCTGATCTTCAATCTAGCACGATGTTGCCTTCTATCTTGCGAACTCACTCCCGGATCCATCACCATCACTCTGATACCACTTGTTAGGGAATTTTAGTCTCCCTGCGTACTACAATCTTTGCAACTTGGAAGTCAACCCACAATGAACAAGATATAAAATAACCACAATCAAGAAGAAAAACACCAAGATTTACATGGTTCAGTCGACCAACTTCGACCTACGACCACGGGCAGCAATACGAGAAATTCACTATATATTAGGGAGAACTATAATAGGAACCACTCAAGTCTCGTCTCTCAATCTCTCAACCTCACATACATAATCAACTCTCATATTCTCTCCAAAGCCCTCTTCTTACAATTTTTTGAACGGACAAAGAATGCGAAACCTTCTCCCAATAATGTAATCTTTTGCACGGAAAAAGACTACGAAACCCTCACCTCTTGCACAATATTCTTGAATCAGGCTATGCCCTTTGCTAACCCTAAATTACAAGAATTTTGACTCTCTCTCCTCTGATTGGTTTTTCCTCCAACAATAGAAGAATATATATAGGGAAACCAAAACCATATCTCTAACCTAACTTCCTAATTAAAATATGATTCAAAATCCTAATCATAATAAAACCCAATCGCCTAATCATGATAGATCTTGTTTGCATCAAAAATCTTTTTATTCACGGAAATTACAATGTATATCGATTACAATAGATTCAAAAGAAGGAGTATTTTTATATGACTTTTCTACACAAATAAAACAAACAGATATGATCTCCTAGAAACACACGCATGATCGTTTATCAATCACTACTTGTGTGGGATCTTTGTCTGTGCCGGGGATGCTTTTATCCATGGACCGTCGAATGATAGATCCGGATTAATGCATACAAAGGCTTAGTGTTCTTTGTTTCAATCGAGGAAACTTAGAATTAAAGTAAATAATCTCAACCAAGTAAGATTATTACTCTTCTCAAGATCAAATCAAGGTCTGATCTCGAGTGAAGGATGAAAAGGTGCTTCAGCTCTTGAAATCTTCCTCTTTATACTGAAGTTCACAGAGATCTCGCTAGCCTCTCTCTAAAATTCGTGGATCTACTCGCAGGGTCAGTACCTCACCCCAAAGCTCCAAAATTCTAATCCCCCGTATTTAGGGGCCTTATGGGTGTATTTATAGGCTCCGGATGTAGCATTTTAAGATAAGAATTCATGATTTGATCTTATATTTAGTTAATAATGGTTTAACCATGTTTAGGGGTGATCATAAGGCAGTTAAGGAGGTAGTGTAATGATCAAATCCCGAGAAAATTATTAAAATACGTGTCTTGAGAACTTCTAGGCGCGAGTCACCTCGAGGTGGCTCAGCCATGCGAGCCACCTTGAGGTGGCTCGGTCTTGGCCGAGCCACTTTGAGGTGGCTTAGCCTTGGCCGAGCCACATTGAGGTAGCTCGGTTGCCAGGGGCTTCTCCGGACTTGTCTTGTTCCGTCGTATTGCGCACTTTGTCGTTTCGTTGACTCGTATGCTTCGCTGACTTGCGTTCTGCGCTTGTTTGCTGCTCTACCACATCAGATGATCCTCTTTGACTTGGATAATCTTTTCTGACTCGAATAATGACCACTACAACAAAATATAATATTGCCGATGAAACAAAAACGTCGACAAAAGTTAAAAAACCATCAGGAAAAATCTTTCCCAACGCAAAATGTAGTGTCGCTAACGCATCACCAAAAGTGCATCAAGAAAAATATTTGGCGACATAAACATACTGCATCGGTAAAAGTCAACACTTTTGGCGACACTTTATGCGTCGGGAAAATTATATCTTTTTTAGTGACGCATAATATTTTACGTCGGTAAAAGTATGCTGAATTTTTTCATATGCAAAAGTACGTCGACAAAACTTGTACTTTTGGCGATGCATGCAGCATCGGCAAAAGCCAATGCGTCGGCAAAAGTACACCTTTTAGTGACGCAAAATTGTTCGTCGCTAAAAATTATACTTTTGGGGACGCAAGTTAGCGTTGGCAAAAGTTTAGCTTTTAGCGACACAGAATGAAGCATCACTAAAAACTATATCTTTGGCGACGCATGATAGCATCGCTAAAAGATATTACTTTAGGCGACGCAATATAGCGTCGACAAAAGTATAATTTTTGGCAACGCATAATTATGCGTCGGTAAAAAGTTTTGTTTTTTCGACAATAATTTGCATCGCCAAAAATAATTTGCTCCCATTCACATCAACAAAGAAACCAAACATCAAATTATACTCCAAACAAGTTGCATATTATGATAAACAAAGAATTTGTTGTCATTATAAAATAGTTATATTCATTTCCATTTCCAAGTCAACACTCAAAGGCCTGTTTAAATATTCCAGTTTGTTTGTAATACATGAAGGAAAAAAACACAATGGAAAGAGAGGAAAATGTGAAAGAAAAGAAAAAAGGGAGCAAATAGTTAAATATTCCAGTTTGGATGTAACCTCATGACAAGTTGCTCTCTGCTTCCAAGATAATCAAATCCAAGTTCCTGCATAACAAGAATAAAGAAGCATCAAAAAATTTTAAAATTATTTGAGAAAGGCTACACATTCTATAAAAAGTTTTGGGTGTACATATATCATATTCATTAAACCAAAAACATACACATGAACAAAATAAATTTTGTGTAGCTTTTGTGAATTGTGCATTTCTTCATATTTAGAACTTCCAATTTGCAAATCATAAATCATATATGGTAGATCATCTAACATGAGTCATTTCACAACATGAGTCTACGGTCAACTTTACTAATGTCACAAATTTCTTACGTTGTCTCTATGAAGGAGTTTAAATACTGTAATAGCTAAGAGCATGAAAGGTAGATCATCTAACAAATATCTTGGATATAAAAGTCAGAAGAAAAATATAAAAACAATATCTTAATTTATTATTGATAAATATGACGTTTCTTGTATGAGTTTAAGGAGGAGCTTATCCTGGAATGTCACTATTACTGTTCTTGTATTTAATCTAACACTTCATTGTCTTGATAAAGAAGGAAAAAAATAATGTTTTCTACTAAGAAGACAAATTATATATATTTTAAATTTAATGACAAATACTATGACGTCCAATTGCATAAAAGAATTCATAGAACAAAGTGGTATAGCGTTTACTTTGAGGATTTGGAAACAATACTTACGTATCCAAGTTCATAAATAAATTATATTCATCCCTCCAGTTGAACAAAATTAATCCTTGATTAATTTGACTATTAGAGGAAAAAGATATCGAGGCTAAGTTTATTGGCATAGAGCAAACTTCATGGTATCTTGTCAAATTTAAAATCATTTTTATTGAAAAAACAATTCCAGACGTGATTAGTATTCATGCAGAATAACCTAATCAAAGAATTTTTTTTAAAAAATTTAATTTTCTATTTTTACCAAATTTATTGAAGTATTGAACCGTATTGCTGACGTGGTTAGGTTGATAAAGTAGGGAATCAATGTAAAATAGGTGCATAATGGATGTTTAGTGAACATAAGAAACTATTATTATGTTCACATTTCCATAAGGATACTCTTTATGTATGAAAATACCTATCGTGGTAATAAAAGTTCCATATGCATATACAGTTCAACTAACATAGGAGCTGACCATTTCATTATTGAATGGAATAACAAATTCCTGTGGTCAACCCAAAAAGTTTGGTATAAAGACTTTGTTCTTGGTGTGTCTGTTTCTTTGTAAAATTTTGTCTCTATTTAAGCTGAAACGTGCATGGTGTGAATCATCATAATTTCTACTCTCTATAGAAGGTATTTTATTGTCAACGCTTCCCCTCAGGTTCATACAGAAAATTATATCAATTAAATGACAATTAATTTTTCTATAGGTAATGAATGCTAATTGCATGCATAGTCCAGGTCTAATAGATCATATGGTTTATTTAATTTAGATCTTAGGTCCACAAAGAAACATCTCTTTTCGCCCAATATTTCAGTGACACGATTAGTGAGCAGAATTTCAAGAAAAAGTTCCAAATGATGCCTGCGATATCACAATTTGCCTGAAATATCTTCATTGCCACATAGAGAATTAAATCTCTCCAAAAATCTAGGTAGCTTATCTCTCTTCATCCATTTCAGAACCATCATTGTCAAGATCCCCTCTCGAAGACATCTCGCCAACTCGATTAGACATAAGCTTCTTCCTAGGGTACATCTCTGACATATCCATGTCATCATCCAGTAGATGTTCAAGTTCATCCCTCACCTGTTGAGTGTACAAAATAGTACCCAAAAATGAGAAGAAAGTGAGTAGAAGTAGATTATAGAGAAACAAGATTATGATGACATTGTGATTGTAGTTGCTCTTCCTTTAGAATAAGTGTACCTTAGATAACCTTAGATCCACAATAGACCATCATCATCATGACTGACCAAAAGAAGTGCTAATATATAGATCATGCATCAAAATGAAAAGTATACTACTTCCCTATAACTATGCATAATAATATAACATATTGTAATAAATATTGCATCAACACAGAAGTAATGCTTTTAAACACGTAGTAGCAAGATAGAACAAAATTTTCAACTCATTAAACAGGTTTCATTAGAGAAAAACAGAAATACATTTTACCTTTACATGTTCTTCAACTAAAATCTTTATCAATGTTTTCTCTCTCCTCTCCTTCAACATTTTTACCCTACTAATTAAGAGATGTCAGTCGAGTATAAGTACCTTAAGTAAAAAAAACATATATGTATATATATGAGGCACTTAAAAATAAATAAAAAAACTGTAACAAAAGATGAGCACTCACATGGGAAAAAAACAATGTAAACATAATAAGCTCTTTCTCTGAATCCATCCTTAAAAGTATATATGATTGGAAAATGAGCAACTAAGAACTTCCTCCTCCTACTCCGATCTCCCCCAAATTCATTCTTGTTTCTTAAATTCTCAATTCTACCTCACATTGCTCTCGTATAGGTCTTTGCTTTCACTATCTTTTCCATTATCATATGACATTCGAGGTTCTTATTCTCTCCATAGGCAAATTTAATATATAACTACCATCCCAGAAACTTAGCAAGGAATATAAAATTTCCTAACTTTAAAATTATATAGAAATCATCAGCAATCAATGTAAAATTAGAGCACACAATTGATAAATTGTGTCACTTGCAAGAGAACAAAACACTAATCTTCAACAATCATCACTGCAGATTTAGTTAGAAACAAATCTAATCCTCCCTAACTCACTCAAGTTTCCCCTCTTGTATGTGCAAATACTATCTAACAAAGTCCTCCACCCCTAATTTCCTCAATTCAGCTCAAAAAAGGAAAAAAAAGAAACTAATTCATCAAAATTTACTAAAAGGACTGAAACCCTAATTTCCAACAATTATAATTGTAGATTCACCCAAACAAAAATTTGATAGTAGACCACCCATTCATTGGTCAAACGCGACGCTAAATATGATCTAAACACCATAAGAAAGAGAAACTAATTTCAAAAGATACAGAGCTCGACCCATGATTCAAAATTCTATCTTGGAAGCAAATAACCAAAGAATTGGGTGTTGCGTACCTGAGAACTCTGAAGAGGTCTTTTGTGATGAAGAGAGAGATGGGCTTTTAGGGCTCGAGGATTGGAGCTCGACGGTGCTATGAGAAGAGGTGAAGAATTAAAATCAGTTATAAAATTATTTTAAAATCGATTATAAAACTATTTTATAATTGTAAATTGAAAAAAATTTAAAAAAAACTTACTGCAGGGGGGGTTGCTAGGTGATGGCGGTCGGATGTCAGCGCTCGCTGGTAGGTCGACGAGTGGACAGCGGGTTCGCGCGAGAGGCTGGCACAGGCAAGCGTTGGCACTGTGCGTACTGGGAGGTGTGGGCGGGCTGGTGCAAGCGAGCGTTGCAGGGGATGTGGGCGGTCGCTGCGGTGGGCGGCCGACCGAGGGAGGGTGAGTGGAGGGAGGGCTTATGTATTCATGAGGGAACTTTGATTTGTGAGAGAGATTTTGAGAGAGAGCCCTCCGTTGATTTGAGATTTTGGAAATTTGAGTCTGAGACGAAAGGGATTTCTAAGAGTGAGGTGGGGGGATTCTGAGAGAAGGGGGAAATTTTGAAATTTGAAGGGAATTTTAGAGACTGAGGGAATTTTTAGATCCGTAGCGGTGAGAAGAGTGGATTATTGTAGCAGGGCGAGGTCGAGGGGGTAGGGAAACAGGGGCGGCGGGACGGGGCGGCGAGGGATAGAAGGATGGGGCGGCGGAATGAGGGGAGAGAGGAGGTCGAGGGGGTGGGGGAATATGGTTGGCGGGATGTGGCGGCTGTGATCAGAGGAGAGAGAGAGAGAGAGAGAGAGAGAGAGAGAGAGAGAGAGGAGATTAAGGGGGAACGAGAGAGTTGGAGGTGGCGGGGGGGGGGGGGGGCGGAGGGGACGAATGAAATTTGGGGGGGGGGGGCACAAATGAGGGGAACAAATGAATTTTTGGCGATGCAGATGAATATAAAAGTGTCGTAAAAAATAGACATTTTAGCGACAAAAAGCAGGGATGTTGTGAAAAAGAGATTTTTAGCGATGCTAACCTAACATGTCGCGATAAATGCACACTATTAGCGACGCCAACCCTAAAATGTCACTAAATATATATATTTTTACTGACGAAAATGAAAAACGTTATGAAATCCATACACTTTTAGCGACGCTAAGTTAAAACATCATAAATAATATACACTTTTAGCGATGCTAATTATAAATGCGAGGGAAAATATATGTTTTTCGAATGCTAACTAAAATTATCAGCAAAAACATAATTTTTGGTGACGTATTTAACCATGCGTCGAGAATAAGCGTTGGGAAAAGTACAATTTGTTATAGTGGACGTTCGTCATCTTCTCATCGTCTCGGGCTGCGTGTAGGAACCTATAGATAATTTTTGATGCCTACAGATCTCTAATCCTATTTAATTCTCATGAAGTTATACAAAGAATGAAAGGTACAATCCTAACAATCTCCACTATGGATTTGATTCTCAAACACCCTTGAAGATATATCATCGTTATCTTAAAACTTTACCTCTCCTGCTAGCGTCTTCTATTCTTTTACACTTCAAATCAAAGCACCTGCACTCCATTTGGGACGTCCTGTGACCCTCGCTATCATTTGCTTCGCCATGGCGCCTCCACCTCTCTTGTGTACACCAAGAGATCTTCGCCACCTCTGACATTAGAAGCAAATCAACCATGATTTTCCTCCTAAGCTGAACTTGATAGTAGCCTTCTCTCACTTGTTGTCTTTGTACTTCATCTGCATTGTTCGTCTCGAATCATATCAATGCACCTCTCCTACTCGACAATATGAGCCGGATACCTCTGTTTTCTCTATCACTTAGCTTGGACCGAATATGAGCGCTCATCGTTTTCAAGTCTAATGCTACCATCTCCACCAGCATGTGGGTCACTCAGTCGTGCCCGCTTGCAAGCTCCATCTAATCTGACACTGTCCTCCTCAAGTCTACACACCAACTAACTACTGCTCCCGTGATACCTATGAATAATTATATGCTGACAACTCTACTGCTAAAATCACATCTGATTCTCTACATCAGTCTCATCTATAGCATATTCGTTTGCCCTATCTGTCATCAGATTTGTCTCGCTACCACAATTAGAACTTTTCAGCACTTTCTAATTAATCTGAGCATAATTTGAAAAATCAAACCCTCTCATCTTGATTCTTGTAACGCCGATCTTCAATCTTGCACGACGTCGCCTTCTATCTTTCGAACATGCTCTAGGATCCATCACCATCACTCTGATACCATTTGTTAGGGAATTTTAGTCTCCCCGCGTACTATGATCTTTGCAACTTAACCCACAATCAACAAGATTTAAAATAACCACAATCAAGAAGAAAGAACACCGAGATTTATGTGGTTCAGTCGATAAACTTCGACCTACGTCCACAGACAATAATATGAGAAATTCACTATGTATCAGGGATAACTACAAGAGGAACCACTCAACTATCGTCTCTTAATTTCTCAACCTCACATACATAATCAACTCTCAAATTCTCTCCAAAGCCCTCTCCTTATAGTCTTTTGAACGGACATAGATTGCGAAACCCTATCTCAATAATGTAATCTTTTACACGGACAAAGACTACTAAATTCTCACCTCTCGCACAATATTCTTGGAATAGGCTACAATCTTTGCTAACCTTATATTACAAGAATATTGACTCTCTCTCCTCTGCTTGGTTTTTCCTCCAACAATAGAAGAATATATATAGGGAAACCAAAACCCTATCTCTAGTCTAACTTCCTAATTAGAATAGAATTCAAACTCCTAATCATAATGAAACTCATTCTCCTAATCACGATAGATCTCTAACACTATCTAATTCCAATGAAGTTATACAAAGAATCAAATACACAATCCTAACAGGTATTGTTTAGATTTAAAAAAAAATTTAGCAGCAAAGTAGAATTAGATGACTGGTTGAAAAAAAAGCTAACTTTGTATGTGGTTTACCTAAATTGATCCTAAATATAAAGTGGTTTCATAGTTTCTATGGGGCTAAAAACCCCTCTTAAAGAAACGCAAGTTACTTATGCGATTTTTATGGCTGTGAGTGTGAGGATAGATAGGTATTGAACCGTGACAACAGTTTCTTTCGCAGACCAATGAGCTGTCCAATTTACTGTTTCTTGTTTCTTGTAATTCTTTCATTTATTATTTTGAGTTCTGTACTCTAGTGTGCTTATGCTTGAGACCTGAGATTGGAGGGTAGATCATAACCTTAACACACACCTCCATATATCTTGTAAAACCGTAAAAAAAATTCAAATTATATAAATATAATGGTGCTGGTCATATTTGTTGGATATTCATGCTCAAGTAAAGGGTTGCATAATCCATAATATCTCGAGCACTTTTGTGGAGGAGAAAATGGTTACTTTATTCATGAATAAATTAGTCAAATGGTTTATGTTGGTTATTAATACGTGAGTACAGCTTCACATCAGATAGGATAAGAAATAGTGATGCGTTTAAAATAGAAGTTTAAGCCAATATCTAGGCGTTATACATTTTAGATTAAAATTTCTTTCTAGTTTTTGTTTGATGCCCATCAACTCTAGAGTAGGATCAATTCTCCCCCAGTAGTTTAAATATTAGTTATTGCACTTATGACTGTATAACGCATTCAAGCATTATGTAGAAGCGTACAAAGACCAGTGTCAAACAATCGCACATAAAATATTCATAAAAAATCATCATGAAACATAAAAATACTAATTTAATGTGATTAAATGTGATTCTGAGAAAATTCTACATTTAGAAGCAAAAATAAGTAGTACTTTCAGTATTCAGAATGAGATTACAAGGAAAGTCTAGATGTTAAAATCTTTTGTCACATAAATAAAATCTCTTAAATCTTTGTTGTTCAGACATCATGATAGATGGAAAACTTGTACTTAGGAGGTGTTATTCATTCTGGATTGTTCGGTAAGATTTGGAATGTTGTCCACACATCCTATATTTTAGGATTAAATATAGGACTAGGATATTTTAATTAGAATCCTAGACTTTTTGAAGGATTTTTAAATTTTTGAATGAATTCTTAGGCTAAGCAAATAACCATTAACAAACATAACTATTCTTTTATATAAAAAAATATAACTATTATAGTAGTTTTCTACAATTATTAATAAATTTTATTTGTAATTTTCTATAATTACAATTTAAGATCAAACTTCTACTAATTTGTATATTTGAAAATGTAAATATTAAAATTTAATAGAAAATTTGTGAAACATTCAATATAAATATAAACTTATTTAATGTTACGTATTTTTATTATTTAATATATGAAATACTAATTATACTTAATATTAACTATTTGATATATTCCTAACTAAAATCTACATAAATATAAAATATATAAATTGAACTGCATATTAAATTTATATTTAATATTTAATAAAGTATTTTATATATGATAAATACTTAATATATTTAATATCATTTATAAGACTATTAAATGTATAATATTAAATATCAAAGCTACAAGTGATAAAATACAATAAAGTATTAAAGAATAATTACTTTTTAAAGTATTCATTATGTTTAAAGAATTTTGATTAAAAGTATTTAAAATTTAATATTTTAATATCAAATATGTAAAATTAATAGGAATAATTAAGCCATGTAATATTTAATATGTTAATTAGTTAATTTAAAATATTACTTATATTTAATATTTACATATTTAATATATTTCTTATTTGATATTCAAATTAATAGGAATAATTAAGCCATGTAATATTCAAATTAATATTATTGATTTTATATATTTAAGGTATGCCAAATAATTAATTTAGTTAACATTTAAACTGAATACGTTTTCCTAAATATATTTAGAATTATTATAGAAATGATTAAATAATATTAATTATTAAATATATTTAATTGATCTATTAAATATATTTAAATATTTAATTTAAAATTGTTAAACTTGAACACATTCAATACTTTATTAAACAATTATGCAGTATTAAATATTAATTTTAGTACTAACTAAAAATATTTTATAAATATTATATAATAGAGTGTTTTTTTTTGTATATATGGACTCATCAAAGGGAAGGGGAAAGAAAATCCAATGAGGGAGATCACAATCCACTAATTTTTACTTGAGAACTTTTTTTTTTGAGACTTTCTCACTAGAATGTATAGAGCAGGATTGAGATTTGGATTTTGAAATCTTAGTCCTAATCATAATCCTAAACAACCAATAACATTATAAAGTTAAATCCTAATTCTGAGTCTTAAACTAATAATACATTAGGCCATATTTGACAAAGGGTTAAGAAAGAGAGATTAAGGAGAAGGATTGACATTGTTAGCCCATTCGATAACCCGAAAAACTGAATTATTAACCAGTTAAATAAGTTTTATTTTAACCATTGTGATCAGTTTTTGTGTTTGGAAATAACGAGGATTTTGATTTTGATTTTTAATAAATAAAAGTGTTAACTCTTAATTATTTAAATATGATATTAGTAAACCCCTCATTTTTGAAGGGTTAACTCATTTTAATCCCTCTGGAGGGATTAGCTTAACATTTATATTTTTTTTATTTCGCAAATTATGGAGAGTTAATGCACTTTAACTCTCGTATAAATTTTTATTGTTTGCAGGTAAATAAATGGTTAAGTCTCATTAACACCTCACTTAACATGTTGCCAAATGGCACCTTAAAGTTAAAATTCAAATCTTAGACTTAAACCATTTATTTACCTGCAAACAGTTAAATCCTAGAAAAAGTCCTAGTCCCATTTAAATATCCTAACCAATCACAACCAACCCCCCCCCCCCCCCCCCCCGACACACACCACACCCACACACACAAACCTATTGGTACAGAGGTACAGAGTCGCTAGAGAACCCTAAACATATGTTCTAGTATGAATAGCCATACCAAACCAAAAAATAAAATAAATAAATAAAAATTCAATCAACCAACACAATTCGTAGGCCTCAATCGCACTGTTAAAGACGGTACTAAAGATGGTGCTGCTAACGATCCGAGATTAATGGTCGTCTAATCACCCTATGCTCAAGCTAGAACATATTTCAAACTAGTATCTTTCATCAAACTTTGTTATGAAGTTTCTTCAATCAAATGGGTCCATGTAAAGTAACCATATATTTGCTTTTGGATATAGTCATTTAACTCTTTTGTATTTATGACGTTAGTAAAATTGCTATCAAGTCCTCCCTCTCTTTAATTATTTTAAAATTTGTCCCTCAATAATGAAATTTGTTGGGCACAGAGTCATGCCCACCGCCGCGAAAGCGATATCAACTGAGAGAAAGCCCTGGCTTTCGTTGTCACAAAAGCACAAGTCAACCTCTATATTCTTGTTTCTCAAAGGAAACTAGAATAGAAAGTAAAATATTTTAACAAAGTGAAATATGCACTCTTCCTCTCATCAGTTATAGGACTGAAATGTCGAGGGAACCTACAAGCAATAGCTAACACCCAGAAAACAGTAAATACACGAGATTTACATGGTTCGACAAACTTGCCTACGTCCACGGGAGGGGGTAATGGGAGATTCCACTATGAAAAGAACACCGACGACTTGTACAATCTGTAGGCATCGAAAATTCCCGATAGGTCCCCACCCACAGCTCAGTGTTAACGATCGACGATTGAACGTCACTACCCGGTTCACAAGAGTTCAAATGACGTCGGTGAGCGCCTGAAGTGAACCGACGAACTACGTGAGCCAACAAATCTCAGAACAACGGGGACACGGACTGACCAGAAACCCCGTGATCACTGCAAACGAACCAACGCCTTTCAACTCCCGTGGGTCCCACTGATAATTCAACCATTGGGATCAACGGAGCTCTTCGTCTGAATTCCAACACATCCGAAATCAGTCGAATCCGAGTTCGGACGAGAAATCAACGGCGGGATAACGGCGGACAGTCTCGGACTGAACCGAGGCACCCGGGGCATCTCGGAAGGCTCGAAACACCCGAGGGGTGTCTTGCCAAAGCCAAGACACCCCCTAGGGGTGTCCTCAATTCAGCCCCCCCCTCCTTGGTTTCCTATAAATAGGCCCCTAGGGCCTCCTTTGTGAGAGGCTCCCAATTCAAGGATGAATTATCTTAGCCAAGGATTGCTCTTGTGTGAAGCGGCGAAGCCCTGCCGGAGTGAGGAGTCAGAGCTTTCAAGAGAGCGGCGAAGCCCTGCCGGATCGAGGAGCAAGTGATCTTCATCAACTTCTTCTTCATTCCCCCTTTCTTTTCCTTGGTGTTACCCTTCGCAAGTGACACTAAGAAGAGCTAGTGTCTCGTTTTAGCCGAGATATAAGCTTTAAACTTCTGAGATCTCATGCGGATCGACGAAGTTCCGTTTCCATATCCCTTCGCGGATAGACGAAACTCTGCCGGATTTTCCGGAAAAGATCTTGAAGAGTCGGCGGTCCACGGATATCTACATCCCCGTCACAGGCCAACAACCCACGCAAGCGAGACCGAACCAAACCGGGATCTCGTGTTTATTTTTGCTAAAGTTGTAATATCATTTGTTTTCATTTTATTCTGTTGTAACGATTGAAGTTGTAACAGATCTCAAAAAGAGCAATGAAAACAGCAACTTTTCCCGAAAACAAGCTGGCGACCACAGTGGGAGCCAACGATCTCGCCACCGAGATCGTCGTGACGCAACCGGCCTTCAAGATCCGGGTGAATGAAGAGGTCGAATACGAGTTCGACCAGCAGAAGTTTGAAGAGTACCTCTCTTCCTCCTCCTCCAGATCCGCCTCTCCAAACGGGCGCGGGAAGACTCCATCTCCCCGAAGGGCTCACGGGATCTCCGACTCAAAGACCCAAGATCCAGTTGCCGTTGCTACACCCGCACCACGCAACGTCCCCATGTTGTTCAGCGTGGTCGGTGTTGCAACTCCGACTCTCCCTCCCGCCACAAAGGCTATGGTTGAGGATCCTCCGGTTCTGTCCAAAAGGGCCCGCCAAAGACGGCGTCAACGCCTTGCTCTACAACAAGCCAAAGCCGCTGAATCAATGGACGGGATCCACTACAACGAGGATCTAAAGTCTAGGTACCGCCAGGAGCAACAACGGCAAACCACCAACTCCTCCTCCGAAACTGAAGCGAACAAGTGGATTCGCGTGAAGAGGAATCGTTCCACCCTTGAGGAACGAATCAAGAAGAGGCGGGCATTGCTCACACAAGCCCGACTTCTCCTAAAGAAGGCGGAGGAGATGCAGAAAGAAGAGGCGGCCACAAAGCCGTCTACAAGCAAGTGGGTGTGGTTGCCAAAACCAAAACCAGCGCCTCAAACACAAGGGGGTGGAGTTGCTGCCCAAGATTTGTCAAAACCAGATCCGGTGCCTTTAACGGAGCCAGGTAACAAAGGGAATCATTCAAAACCCAGGGTTCCTTTGAAGGGTCGCCTCGGTCCCTTACCGGTGAATCGAGGTAGAGTACCCATCAAAGAAAGACTGGGACCATTGAAAGGTCCCCAAGTTGCAAATCAGACTGGGGGTCGAATCAATCCCCCCAGGAAAGATGACAAAGGGAAAGCCCCTATCACCGACCGCACCGGGTTGCGAGTCGAACTAAAAGAGCCCGTTCAATTTCTACGTTCACAAAAGCGTAAGATTGAACGGGCCACTCTTGAAAAAACTAACCAAGTGTTGCATTCTCAAAGGGAAGCACACTCATCTGACGATGAGCGTGTTGTACCGGGGAACACACACCAACACTCTATAGGTTGCTCCAGTTGTAAAGCTGATGAGTTGTACTATAGAGCTGGGGGTGTGGAAAAGCCCCGGAAGAAATATGTGCAGGACATGGAGTCTCACTGCCCGTGCGCCAATATCATCAAAGCGTTGCTGTCGGGATGCTGCTGTGCCCAAACCCCAAAGAGAGTTTCGGTGTTCGAGAGAATTTCCACACCAAGACGTTCCCACAAGAAGAAGTTCGTCCGCCAAGAAGACGAATATCTAAGGGTGTCGGCTAATATGACCGGCAGAGCGAGATCAACGCAACCCTTCAACCTGGATCAGCTTGCCGAGATATCCCGGTGCATGACGCGGTTGCGGTCGGGAGCCATCAGCCGGAAAGACTACCGAAGGGTACCAAAGGGGCTTTCTCTAGAAGAAGAGGCGTCGGATACTGATTCAGACTCCTGCTCAGCTGTCGCGTCCGATGACACGGCATCGAGCGCGGGGCAACCTTACTCATCGCTTATGATCAGCGCCGAACAAGTAACTAAGATACTTGAAGAGGCCCTGGCTAAGCAGAAAGAGGCCTTCAAAATCGAAATGGAAACGGCCATGCTACGGATAAGGGAAGAGCACGACCAACAAATTCGCGCTCTATCTAATCAGCTCGGTGAATCCAGCCGTCGTAACCATGCTAACCAAGCAGGTAGCGATTCAGATGTGGATGAACCTCTCAATGCCGAGAACCCTCCGGTTAACCAAAACGCTGGGGGTGGTAATACAGGGGGTGGCCCCGTTATCCCACCTTCAATTTGTCCAAGCTCCGATACGAGTGAGGATGAGAAAATAAAAGATCTCGAGAGCAAAATCAACGCCCTGATGTCTGCTCGAGAGGTAAAGAAGACCGGCATTCCGTGCCCTTACCCAAGGGAGTGGGATTCAATAGCATACCCGGCGAAGTTCAACTTGATTAACTTCACGCCGTTTGATGGGAGAGGCTCGCCCACTCAACATTTGATCTACTTCAAGTCCCACTTGGGCATGATCTCCGGCAATGAACCCTTGATGGTTCGGTCATTCGTCGGCACTCTTCGCGGAGCTGCCTTCGATTGGTATCGCCGTCTTAAATTTGGAAGCATCAACAGTTGGGAGGACTTGGAGAGCATGTTCCTCACTCATTTCTTTGATGACGACGACGAGATATCCATTAGGACACTCTTCGATGAGAAACAAAAGAACGGAGAGTCGGTGGATACCTTCATCAAACGCTTCCGCAACAAGGCGATGAACTGCAAGGATCCCATCACGGAAGAGTTCATCTTGCAGACTTATCATAACAACTTATCCATTAACATCTTGGATGTGATGGGAATAGAGCCGTCCGACACTTGGAAGGATTTGAAGGCCCGAGGAGAGCAAGCTGAGCGATTCCTCAAAAGGAAGAAGGCCGAGAGGAGCCAACCGATGGCTAATTCTCCAAACTCGAACTTCGCCTCTCATGATGGGGGTGAAGCACCTGCAGCGGTTGCTAATCAGACGTCGCAACAGCAAACCCGGAGGCAACAAAAGACTCCGGATCAGAGGCCTCAAAAAGAGTATTCCTTCAAGGACGAAGATGTTCCAGCCATCTTCAAATCCCTCCTGGACAATAACAAGATCAAGCTCCTACCAATTGTGAATCAAGAGGAAGCTGACGATATTGCGGATCCGAAGTACTGCGCATACCACAGGAGGATCCATCACCCAACCAAGGCGTGCTTTACACTCAAGGATAGCATCCAGACCTTGGTGGAAGCCGGCGTTATAACGCTAGGGTAAGCCAGTCAAGAACGGCACAACTCCAGTGGGTGCACGAGTATAAACTGTATCCCCACACTCCGACCGGTATAAGAGTATAAACTGCTCCCCGACTCCGAAGAGTATACGAGTATAAACTGCTTCTCAGTCCTCCGACCGGTATAAGAGGTTAAATTGCTCCCTGATACTCCAATAGGTTTATGAGTCTAAACTATTTCCTCCCTTCCACGGGAAGTTCCTAGAAGAATGCCATGCGTGGTATTCTTAAGGATAACCCGATCGTGCATCTAATTCAATGATACACCCAGTTTTACAAAAAAAAGCTGGGGGTGGATAATTCATCATTTACCACAATCAAAATCCCCTCTCGATTCCTTCAATGAACGAGAGGTCCCCAAATCAAACGATCAAACCATCTTACAGTTATGATCGTTCTGCACTTCCCACTTGGTCAAACCTGTTAAAGTTAGGGCCAAAGCCAGAATCCCCTCTCGATTCCTTCAATGAACGAGAGGTCCACAAATCGAGTAACCAAACCTATAAAAGTTAGGGTTGCTTGAATCTCTTCCGATTCTAGGAGTGGAGATCCCACTCTTAGTTTCACCTTGTTGGATTCTGGGGGTGGAGATCCCACCCCGAGTCTCCTTTGCAACTGAAGATAGAATATAAAATTCTTCCTCTTCAGGTTCAAATGACCAAACCTTATGACAGTTAGGGTCGTTTGAACTTTTCGATTCTCGGAGTGGAGATCCCACTCCTAGTTTCACCTTGCGGATTCTGGGGGTGGAGATCCCACCCCGAGTTTCCTTTTCAACTGAAGATAGAATATAAAATTCTTCCTCTTCAGCAATGGGAGATAGAATATAAAATTCTTCCTCTCTCATTGAGCTTCCTTTCCCATTGAAGATAGAATATAAAATTCTTCCTCTTCAATACTGGGAGATAGAATATAAAATTCTTCCTCTCCCACTTTTCCCCTGTCTTTGCTTTCAGAAAAGATAGGGATGAAGTCAACGCTTAACACGCATTGCCCGGTAATCTTTCCCGTGAGAAAGGTGAAGTCTATGTATTCAAAAGCATAGCACCATTTTCCCCTGTCTTTGCTTTTAGAAAAGACAGAGATGAAGTCAACGCTTAACACGTGTTGCCGGGTAGTCTTTCCCGTGAGAAAGATGAAGTCTATGTATTCAAAAGCATAGCACTATTTTCCCCTGTCTTTGCTTTTAGAAAAGACAGAGATGAAGTCAACGCTTAACACGCGTTGCCGGGTAGTCTTTCCCGTGAGAAAGATGAAGTCTATGTATTCAAAAGCATAGCACCATTTCCCCCTGTCTTTGTTTTTAGAAAAGACAGAGATGAAGTCAACGCTTAACACGCGTTGCCGGGTAGTCTTTCCCGTGAGAAAGATGAAGTCTATGTATTCAAAAGCATAGCACCATTTTCCCCTGTCTTTGCTTTTAGAAAAGACAGAGATGAAGTCAACGCTTAACACGCGTTGCCGAGTAGTCTTTCCCGTGAGAAAGATGAAGTCTATGTATTCAAAGTCATAGCATTAAGTCTAAGAATAGCAATTTTCTTAGCACAACGTTACATGCGGAACGGATTTAGACAATTCGCATGCTGGCCCGGTTCAAACGGTAATCGGTAAAGGCACGTCAAACCCGTTGAAGGCTGGGGGTTTGCCAATAATCCCAAAGTCTATACCTAACACGTATAGCCGGTTTAGTCTTTTATCGATTAAAGAAGACACCACGGCATATCAAGCCCACTGAGGGCTGGGGGTGTGCCAAAAATCCTGTAAAGAAACATCAGGAAAGAAGAAAAAGCAATTCTCTTAACACATCGGCATACCAAACCTGTTGGGGGCTGTGGGTTGGCCAAAAGAAATCCTACAAGCAGTGTGACCGTCAGGTTCACAATCAACAGAGGAACATAACCAGATCAAACCAAATAGAGATACAAGAAAATGTCTCAAATCAGATCTGACAAACTGAAGGAAGCAAGTTTAGCCTTAACAGCGGCAAGTTTCTCGGCGTGTTCCGCTCGGACCCTCCCCTCTTCTTCCTTCTGGAGCCGGGCATAAGCAAGAGTGGCGGCAGTATCAGCAGTTACGCCCTCTCGGCGCAACGCGTGAAGAACCTCTGACTCTCCTTTATAAGCATTCTGAACTCTGGTGCTCTCAAGCTCAAAATCTCTTAGAGTCCTCTCCCCTTGGATAGTCCTGGTCCCTGTCCTATCAGCGATGTTGTTGTAAGCATCCATCTTACTCTGCAGATGACGTTGTCGTTCGTACAAGTTCGCAACAATTACTTCTTGCTCTGATATGCATCGCATTCGGACCTTACGCTCATGCGTCCTCTGAATCTGAGCCTCGATCATGAGCGGCGTGTCCTCATCATAAGAGTCGAAGCCTACCAATTCTTCCAAATGACGTATGAGGTCCTCTAAGCAGGACAACCTTGCCTCACATCGTCTAGCTAGCCGGATGCCACCCACACGCTGAATGTCTTCAAGACTATCCGCTATGAAAAGGGGGAAATCACAGAGTCTTCCCCGTCCAGAACTAACGGCATCGACCGTTTGTTGGACAACCTTCTCTACTCTTTGGAGGATGCCCCGTACTGATTCAGAAACTGGGAAGACAGATTCATGGTCAGACATAATTGCAGCAACAGGATCCTCTCCCCCTTCATCGTCGGATATTAGGATGATTTCGCGGCTGCGACCGGTAGTCGCATAAGAAGGAAGGCTACCACCGGAAAACTCGACTGCAACAAATCACGGGCATGGAGTCAGGAAATCTATCTCATGAAGGCGAGATGAGATTGTTCACGGCATAGTTGGTGAAAACGATTTCGAGTGCCCTATACCGGGAGGATGGTATACAATCACATAAATCACGTGATAATTTACACCGACCTATAAGGTATGAGGCAACACGAGATCGCCCCAATATACCCGAAGACTTTAATTGGCTAAGCAAAACAAGTCTAAAACCTTAACCCCCGCGGGAGGAGTATCGGTTCTTCCTTCATGACCCGCGAGAGGTCAATCCGGGATAAAGAAATGCAAATTCTCACCCCCGAAGAAAGAGGCCGCGGGAGCCTCTTCCTTGCCGTGCTGCGAGTGAGAGTGACTCCTGGAAGGCCGGGCGTAACGAGGAGGCATCGCAAACCTGCAGTGAAAAGCAGTACATCAGGTACGATATACAAACACGAAATATTGAAAAGGGAAATTGAGCACTTAAACTAAAATCCTATGAATAAATAGGATTTCATAGTTAAAGTCTAATTAAACCTACAAATTTCGTGCCCGCAAAACGATAATTACCGTTTTAGCGGTGAATTTTGGTGAAATACCCAAAATACCCCCCGTGTTCAAGGCCCAAATTCGGGTCAAGGACACGCGTGATCCGGGCTATGGTCATCACATTCGACCATCTAACACCCCGGTACCCCACAATTTTGGTTAAACTTTGCAAATAAGCCCTTTTACAGAATTTAGCCAATTTTGCATAAAAGCCCCTCCACGAACTTTTGGTTTTGCATCCACATGCCTTTACTAAAAATTCGATCGGGAGTTTGAGGTATAAACTTCTTGGATTTCAGCCCCAAATTCGTGGCCCTTTTGCAAATAAGCCCCCAAAAAATTTTTTAGGGGCTGTTTTACAAATAAACCCCTCAAATAACCCTTCAATCCTCTTGCATAAAGCACCCCCATTTCTTCATCAAGTGGACATAGATCCAACTTACAAATTTCAGTTCCCCTTTTTGCAAACGAGCCCCCACGAAATTTCAGTCCTATTTTGCAAATAATCCCTCCAAAATTTCGGCCCTTGTAAATCTTGCATAAAACCCCCCAAGAATATATTGTATACATGAACCCTAGCCTACCCAAAAGCATAAAGATGCAATCTTTAAAACAAAATGAGAGGATCATGAAGGGGAGCTTACCCAAACCAAAGTGGCTTCTTTGGGCTTAGAAAGGGAAGTGGAAACCCTAGCTTGGGAGAGGAGAAGCTTCGGCCAAATGGGTACCCGTCAAAATCTGACCTTGCTTTGAGGGATGATGATTTTCTTTGGAGGAGTTCTTCAATGGAGGGAGCTTGCTTGAGGAAGAAGAAGAAAACCGAAAAGGGGGGGGGCTCGGTTTTTGAGGGTTGTTTTCTCTTTGAAATTTGAATTTAAGAAGAGAGGGGGGGACCATAAGGAACAAGACAAACAAGCAAAAAGACAAATGAGAGGGGGGGACCATGAAAACACCCAAGACACCCCTAGGGGTGTCTCGGCAAAACCGAGACACCCCAAGGGTGTCTCGGCAATGCCGAGACACCCCAAGGGTGTCTCGGTGTCGTGGAGACACCCCGGGGGTGTTTGACCCAGTTTTGATCCCCGAACGATTTTTTTCGATCCCCCGATTGTTTTGTGAACACCGATTCTTCACCGACGGTTGAAGATATGGATGAATTCCACAAGACAACGCACGCGGTTCCAAAACCCTAAGGTGGACGCTGGTCAACGCGTAACCTTAGGTTAACGCCGGACAGCGCGTTGCGTCAAAAGTCAACACGTGGCGACGAAAGTCAACACGTGACGACAAAAGTCAACCCACGCGGTTCAAAACCCTAAGGTAGACGCCGGTCAACGCGTAACCTTAGGTCAACGTCGGACAGCGCGTTGCGTCAAAAGTCAACACGTGACGACGAAAGTCAACACGTGACGACGAAGCTCAACCCACGCGGTTCCAAAACCCTAAGGTGGACGCCGGTCAACGCGTAACCTTAGGTCAACGCCGAACAGCGCGTTGCGTCAAAAGTCAACACGTGGCGATGAAAGTCAACACGTGACGACAAAAGTCAACCCACGCGGTTCAAAACCCTAAGGTAGACGCCGGTCAACGCGTAACCTTAGGTCAACGCCGGACAGCGCGTTGTGTCAAAAGTCAACACGTGACGACGAAAGTCAACACGTGACGACGAAGCTCAACCCAAGCGGTTCCAAAACCCTAAGGTGGATGCCGGTCAACGCGAAACCTTAGGTCAACGCCGGACAGCGCGTTGCAACCCACAAAACCCTAAGGTGGACGCCGGTTAACGCGTAACCTTAGGTCAACGCCATTCAGCGCGTTGCAACAAAAAGTCAACCCCCAGTGATTAGAAACTCCAAGTCAACACGATGTGATAGGGATAGTAAGTTCAAAAGTCAACTCAATGACACGAGCCAAATTCAACTCATCAGCTGTAAACTCGAGACTCCAACGACGGCCAGGCGATAAACGCAGCGCCGGAACAACTTCGGTTATTCGACAAAGCACCGGATAAACCGAAGATCGAAGGAGCCGAGAGTTGAAGCAAACCACAGGTCCCTTAGGCCGACTGAAGACTGGACCAATCATATCCAAAGTATTCCGGTCTCTTCTATAAAAGAAACGAGTCCGAAACACTTTGGAGGGGGTATCTGTAGGCATCGAAAATTGCCGATAGGTCCCCACCCACAGCTCAGTGTTAACGATCGACGATTGAACGTCACTACCCGGTTCACAAGAGTTCAAATGACGTCGGTGAGCGCCTGAAGTGAACCGACGAACTACGTGAGCCAACAAATCTCAGAACAACGGGGACACGGACTGACCGGAAACCCCGTGATCACTGCAAACGAACCAACGCCCTTCAACTCCTGTGGGTCCCACTGATAATTCAACCATCTGGATCAACGGAGCTCTTCGTCTGAATTCCAACACATCCGAAATCAGTCGAATTCGAGTTCGGACGAGAAATCAACGGCGGGACAACGGCGGACAGTCTCGGACTGAACCGAGGCACCCGGGGCATCTCGGAAGGCTCGAAACACCCGAGGGGTGTCCTCAATTCAGCCCCCCCTCCTTGGTTTCCTATAAATAGGCCCCTAGGGCCTCCTTTGTGAGAGGCTCCTAATTCAAGGCTGAATTATCTTAGCCAAGGATTGCTCTTGTGTGAAGCGGCGAAGCCCTGCCGGAGTGAGGAGTCAGAGCTTTCAAGAGAGCGGCGAAGCCCTGCCAGATCGAGGAGCAAGAGATCTTCATCAACTTCTTCTTCATTCCCCCTTTCTTTTCCTTGGTGTTACCCTTCGCAGGTGACACTAAGAAGAGCTAGTGTCTCGTTTTAGCCGAGATATAAGCTTTAAACTTCTGAGATCTCACGCGGATCGACGAAGTTCCGTTTCCATATCCCTTCGCGGATAGACGAAACTCTGCCGGATTTTCCGGAAAAGATCTTGAAGAGTCGGTGGTCCACGGATATCTACATCCCCGTCACAGGCCAACAACCCACGCAAGCGAGACCGAACTAAACCGGGATCTCGTGTTTATTTTTGCTAAAGTTGTAATATCATTTGTTTTCATTTTATTCTGTTGTAACGATTAAAGTTGTAACAGATCTCAAAAAGAGCAATGAAAACAACAACTTTTCCTGAAAACACAATCCACAAGCTCGTCTCAAATAAAAGAGATCTAATTTTTATCCAAAAGAATTTAACCTCACTTTTGTAGAATATCTATTTTTCTCTCAACAACAGCCGCAAGAAGAACTCTCTGTTTTTCTTCACTTGCAGCCGAATAAGAAGGCAAAAGAAAAAACCTCTGCCGATTTTTCCCCCACGTCGTTGTTCCCACTCTACCCAAAACCTAGAGAACATCAATTATTTACAGGAACTGCACATGTATTGAAAGCAATAGCGGGTGGGCCTTGGGCCTTGGGCCTGTAGATGACCACACCCTGGGTCTCGTGGGAGTGACCTTACGTTCACAATTCTTCACCTCGTATATCATTTGATAAACCTTAAATTTTGAACGAACACCAGAAGAACACCGCGAACATCACCAGAGAGATCTTCATCGACCAAACCAGGCCAGACCAGCTGTGCCACTTTACCGCGGCTACCTACATACCCTCCACCGGGATCAAGCTAACCGTAGTTTAGGTATTGTTCTCCATATAGTCTCCACCTCACCCCATCACCACCCCAAAGGGCCATGCCCTCTTGGGCAAATCAACATGGGCTGATATGAAGTAAGTCCAAGTAATGCTTAAACTTGCTACCTGTGACCACCTTAGTCAACATGTCTGCTGGATTCTTATTTGTGTGCACCTTCATGAAAGAAATATCACATTCCTCTATGACATCCCGCACAAAACGATACCTGACATCGATATGCTTGGTACGGGCATGATGAACTTGATTCTTCGCCAAGTGAATCGCACTCTAACTGTCGCACCACAAGTTCACGTTCTCCTGCTCAATCCCCAAATTGTCTAGATGACCCTACAACCACATGCTTCCCTCACTCCCTCTGTCATAGCCATGTACTCGTCCTCTGTAGTAGAAAGTGCCACCGTAGCCTGCAACATCGATCGCCAACTAACCGGAGCCCCATGTATCCTGAATACATAACCAGTAGTAGATCGCCGTCTATCTAAATCGCCCGCATAATCTGAGTCAACAAACTCATCAATCTGACATGTATCTCCACCAAAATACAGACCCATATCCGTGGTACTTTTTAAGTACATCAGGACCCATTTCACCGCTTCCCAGTGCCTTTCGTGGATTCGATATGAACCTGCTGACCACACTAACCGCCTGTGAAATATCTGGACGTGTATACACCATGGCGTACATCAAACTGCTAACTGCACTAGCATAAGGAACACGCTCCATGTGTGCCTTATCTTCCGTTGTAGTGGGAGATTGTTTCCCTAAAAGCCTGAAGTGTGGAGCCATTGGAGTCGCCACCGACTTTGCACTTTGCATCCCGAACCTTGCCAATGGAGTAGCCCTTTTGACTCAAGAACAATTGTCGATTCGCCCTCTCTCTCCTAATCTCCATACCCAGTATTTTCCTAGCAGTGCCCATGTCCTTCATTTCGAACTCTTTATCAAGTTGAGATTTCAGCCTATCTATCTCCACCCTGCTCTTCGAAGCAATAAGCATGTCATCCACATACAAAAGGAGATGGATATAATTACCTCCACCAAGCTTTCGAATGTAAACACAACAATCTTAATCACTTCGGGAAAACTCATGCTTTAGCATGAAGGAGTCAAATCGCTTGTACCACTACCAAGGAGATTGCTTCAGTCCATAGACTGACTTCCTCAAGTGACATACATGATGCTCCTTATCCTCAACCTTGTAGCCCTCAGGTTGATGCATGTAGATCTTTTCATCTAAGTCTTCATGCAAGAAGGCTGTTTTAACATCAAGTTGTTCCAGCTCAAGATCACGATGAGCAACAATACTCAATAGCACCCGAATAGAAGTGTGTTTCACCACAGGAGAAAAGATCTCATTGTAATCCACACCCTCTCTTTGTGCAAACCCCTTAGCCACTAGCCTCACCTTGTACCTTGTACCACCGAGCTCTGAAGGATCTTTCTTTCTCTTGTACACCCACTTACAACCAATATCTTTTCTTCCTACAGGCAATGGGACCACCTCCCATGTTTGGTTCTTCCGAAGAGATTCCATCTCCTCCTCTATCGCAGCCAACCAACTCTTACTATCCTTGTCCCGAATAGCTTCCTTAAAAGAGACCGGCTCATCTTCCTCCACCGAGAGTGCGTATTCCACCAAATTAGTCTACCCATAGTGCTTCAGGGGTTGATCAGTCCCCAGCTTTAGTACCTACTTGTATGCTCATCTTGGCCTAGTGGAAGCCAAACTATCCTAGAGCTGCTGTTGTTGTAGTGCTTGTGTATTTTCCTGCTGAATCTCCTCTTGCTCAAGCTCATCATCTATCTGATTTCCCACTTGAACATGACTGGAACCTGGTTGGTCTTTAGGTTCTATCTCAATAACCTGGTGAAGTCCTAACAGTCCCAGCACCATTATCCTTGGGTGCCTTAGCAATCATGGATTTCTTGTTAAAGGTAACGTCCCTACTGATCACGAACTTTGAATCTTCTGTACACCAAAGGTGGTAGCCTTTTAGGCCCTTTGCATACCCTAAAAATATCGCCTTCTTGGCCCTCGCGTCAAGCTTTCCCTCGTTAACGTGATAGTAGGCGGTACATACAAAAATTCTGAGCCTCTCATAAACTGTATTTTCCCCTGACCACACCCTATAAGGTATATTACCATCTAGTGTAGAATGTGGAGAACGGTTCATAATGTAACATGCTGTAACCACCACTTCTGCCCACCATTCGTTGCCCAATCCAGTATAAGATCACATACTCATTGCCTTCTCCCGTAATATTCGGTTCAGTCTCTCCGCGATCCCGTTCTGTTGTGGTGTTGACCTAACTGTATAGTGTCGAACAATACCCTCCTGATCACAGAACATCTTAAAAGCACCATCTGCATACTCTGTACTGTTGTCAGATCTCAGTATCTTTAATTTCATGCCTGTCCTATTCTCAACCATTGCTTTCTACTTCTTGAATGTCTCGAATACCTCATTCTTATGCTTTAGAAAATAAATTCAAGCATACCTCAAATGATCATCTATGAACAAGATAAAATGCCTGGAACTACCCTTGAAAGTTGTCTGAGCCGGACCCCAAACATCCGTGTGCACATAATCTAGTATACATCTGCTCTTGTGATTGCTTTTTAAGAACTGGACCTTGTGCGCCTTTCCATACACACAATCCTCACAAAAAATTCATGCAAGGTTTCTTCAGATTCTTTAGCAAACCCTCTTTACCTAGCAGATCCAGACCCTTCTCAGACATATGCCCAAGCCGCCTATGTCATAATCGTGTGTGCTCACATGGGTCTCTACCACTTCCTTTAGTTCCAACCGCTACATCTCCTATCACCGTCATACCCGAGAGAGGATATGAATTACTATGACGAACACCCTTTATCACTGTTAGGGAACCTCAAACAACCTTCTTTACTCCGTTCTCTATAATAATCCTGCAACTACCTGAGTCCAATGCACCCATTGAGATAAAATTCTTCCGCAAGTCGGGAACATGCCGCACGTCCGTTAGGGTTCTGACCACTCCATCATGCATCTTGATTTTTATATCACCAAGCATCACCGTTTTACAAGCATGGTTATTCCCGATCAATACGGTTCCACTATCAATGCTTCTATAGGTAGTAAACCACTTCCTATTTGGGCATATATGGTAAGAGCAACCTGAATCAAGTATCCACTTACCGGAGATATCTTTGTCACCCGTAACAACATAGCATTCCTTCTCGCTCCCTTCCTCTGAAGCATAGCTCGCTTCTTCCTTGCCTTCTCTCCTCTCAGTCTTGTTATTGTTCTTCTTCCCACCTACTCTCTTATTTGGACAGTCGACCTTGAAATGCCTAACTTTACCGCATTTGAAACACGTTCTTCCAGCAAGAGGCCTTGATTTAGATCTAGACTTTCCTCCCTTGCCTTTTCCTCGCTCATTGATCCTTTCTCTAGCAAACAATCCATGTGCTTGTTCTTTGCTACCACCAGTAGTCATGTCACTGGTTGTAATCTTCCAAAGGTCATCTGTTTGAAGCGCCATTCTAGTCTCATCCATCGTCAAATTGTCTCCCACAAGTATCAGTGTTTGCACCAGGTTCTCATAAGACTTCGGTAGAGATAGAAGTAGTAGAAGAACCTGATCCTCATCTTCTACAGTCACATCGATGTCCTTCAGATCCGATATTATCCTATCGAACTTGTTGATGTATTCCCGGATTGATGAGCTCTCCTTCATCTTGTAAGTATACAATTTGGATTTTAAATAGATCCGGTTCGTTAGACTCTTCGTCATGAATGTGCTTTCTAACTTCGACCACACGCCCGCAGCCATTTCCTCTTCATCTACCAAGAAAGCTACATCCCTTTCTAGGCAAATGATAATCGACGCCCGTGCTTCTAGATCCACCTCCTCCTAATCCTCATCAGACATATTCTTGTGCTTCTTCTCTTTTCCAACCAAAGCTTTGTGCAATTTCTGCGAAATCAACGTGTTCTTCATCTGCATCCTCCAATAGAAAAAATCATTCTTCCCATTGAATTTTTCAATCCTATACTTTCCAACTTTAACTGTTTCGCTAGTTGACGTAATTCTCTGCTTGTATTAATAAATCTGTTTCTCTCAGGAATTCTAACAAACACCTTGTGTTCACCACACAAAATCACGCACCACCTCAGATAAGAAATTCTACCACCTCCAATCTGAATAAAGGGCTCTGATACCAATTGTTGGGCGTAGAGTCACGCCCACTGTCGCGAAAGCGATATCAACTGAGAGAAAACTCTGGCTATTGTTGTCACAAAAGTACAAGTCAACCTCTAATTTCTTTTTTCTCAAAGGAAACTAGAATAGAAAGTAAAATATTTCAACAAAGTGAAATATGCACTCTTCCTTTCATCAGTTCTAGGATTGAAATATCGAGGAAACCTACAAGCAATAGCCAACACACAAAAAATAGTAAATATACGAGATTTAAGTTGTTCGGCAAACTTGCCTACGTCCACAGGAGGGGCTGAGGGGAGATTCCACTATGAGAAGAACACCGACGACTTGTACAATCCACAAGCTCGTCTCAAAGAAAAGAGATCTAATTTTTACCCAAAAGAATTTAACCTCTCTTTTGTAGAATCTCTCTTTTTCTTTCAACAACAGTCGCAAGAAGAACTCTCTGTTTTTCTTCACCTGCAGCCGAATAAGAAGGCAAAAGAAAAAACCTCCACCGATTTTTCCCCCACGTCGTTGTTCCCACTCTACCCAAAACCTAGAGAACATCAATTATTTATAGGAACTGCACATGTATTGAAAGCAATGGAAGCGGGTTGGCCTTGGGCCTGTAGATGTTCGCACCCGTGGGTTTCGTGGGAGTGACCTTACGTTCACAAAATTGCCACTTGAAGTTATTATGAAATTAGTTCCTCTAATCAATAGTATAAATAGTAATTAGAGAGATTTAATTGGAGACAACTTATGAAAATTTGGGAATTTATTAGCAATTTCAATAATTTGTGGGCTTTTCAAATAATTGGAGAATCTAGGAACCTAATACAATTAAAATGATTTGAGGAAGTAATTTCGAAATATAAAAGTATTAAGGGACTAATATCGAAAGAAAAAGCTAATCTCGATGGAGAGCTATAGAATTAACGGCGTATCCCAGCTTGAATATAATTTTCAGTAAAATGAGAGCAATCACGTTGCAATGAAATGATAAATCAAACGAGATTTCGAACTTCATGGTTTTTAAAAGCATCTTTACACGTCACTCAAGCCCTTGACATTTGGGTAGTATGTGTGTGATAT
>BQKN01000073.1:245190-278665 GCA_022839385.1 Asparagus kiusianus | reverse complement strand
GGCGAACTCGCTTGCTAATCCGCCGCGGTAATTCTTACCGTCTACAATAACGTTATCAAGAGAGCCATATAAATAGGTTGTAACTACATTTGTTAGACGCATATCAAGTCTTTCATTTATTGCTAGATTAATCATATATCAAAATATAATTGTATCCACCACAGGAGAATATGTCTCCTCATAATCGGCTCAAGGTCTTTGGGAAAATCCTTGTGTGAGAAGTCATCCTTTATACCTTATTACTTTGTTTTTCTCATTTCTTTTCACGCAAGTACCTACTTGTACCCGTCTGGTTTTACATCTTTAAGTGTTAAGAATACTTGTTTAAAAACCTCACGTTTTGAAAGTGAGTCAAAATTTATTTGAATTTCTACTTTTAATTTTGGCCAATCATTCCTACGTTGACATTCTTTGATAATTTTTTATTTAATATCCTCATTATCTTTCATAATATTGATGGCTATATTACGTGCAATATTTCTTTTTGGTTCCATTTTCCTCTAGTTGTGACATAATTTATTGAGATCTCTTCATCTTCATTAATCTTAGGTACCTAAATTTCTTCTGGAGTTTTATGATTAGTTATATCACGGTTTTCTTCTGGAATTTTATTGTTGTCTTTGTTCTCATTTGGAGTTCTTTCTTCTTTAACGGACTATCTTGACTATTTGCTCATTTTCTTTTTCGAGGATTTTTATCTTTGAAACCAATTGGTCTACCATGCTTCAGCCATGCTCTGGACTTATTGCTTATAATATTAACAGATTATTCTAGTGGGACATCAATCTGAATTGGAGCATTTGTAGGTGGTATATTTTACTTTCTCGCTCTCTTTGGGTTAGTAAATGCATCTGGTAATTGATTTGTTATATTTTACAAATGAATCATCTTCTAAATACTTCACGTTGTTTTGTGATTTTGATAATGTATTTCATGTAATTTCTTGCACCAATTGTTTATTTTCTCCCCATAATGTTGGAAATTTTGTCTCATCAAAATGTCAATCGGTGAACCACATAGTAAAAACATCCCCAGTCATTGTTCAATATGTTTAATTATAGAAGGGGGTATATCTAACATATATTCCTAGTATTCTTTGAGGTCTTATCTTAGTGCATTATGGTGGAGAAATTGGAGCATATACTGCACATTCAAAAATTCTTAGATGGAAAATATTTGGCTCCTGACCATATGCCAAATGTAAATGGGAGAACTTATGATAACTTATAAGTCTGATATATACAAGTGTTGATGCATGTATAGCATGTCCCCAGACTAAAATGAGGAGTCTTGTTCTCATGAGTAGTGGTCTAGGAATTAATTACAGACATTTTATCAATGATTCTGATAGACTATTTTGTATATGAACATGTGCTATAAGATGTTCAATAATTATTCCAATTGACATGCAATAGTCATTAAAAGCATGATATAAATTCTTCAGCATTATCAAGTTGAGTTGTCTTATTTGCATATTCTCCTTTTAATCTAATTATTTTCAGCAAGCAATCTCACAAACATCAGGTTGCAAGTTGATAATAAACATACATGTGACCATCTTGAAGATGTATCTATAAGCACCATAAAATCGCAATGATTCACATGGTTGATAAATGGGTCCATATATATAACATTTGAATATGTTCCAAAAGTACGGGAGATTCACTCCTAGCTTTAGATGGTGATGATCTCGTGATTTATTTACCTTGAGAACATGCAGCACATGAGAATTCATTAGATTGAAAAATCTCCTTATTCTTTAATGGATGCCCATGTGAATTCTCAATTATTATTCATATCATTATTGGTCCGGGATCCCCAACCAGCCATGCCAAATAATAAAAGTATTTGGATCAATGAACTTTAGGTTCAATATATCATATGTTTCAAATATATTGATATTTGTGTAGTACAAGCTAGAAGACAATACGGGCAGTTTTTCTAACACATATATCTTACTCGAAACATTAGTTGTAACACAGAGATATTTGACGTTATTCTCATTAACTGTCTTAATATGATATCCACTTCAATAATAATTTCGACCTCGGCTGTGTCTATTACCATGACTTAATCTACTCCCATTATTATTAAACGTTGTTTCACTCGCTTTAGGGAGTGGAGTAGAGCCAACTGCACAAGGTTCATGGTTTTTCATTAATAGCTCATTGTTTTGCTTAACTACAAGAAGGCATGAAATTAATTTAGAGTATTTCTTGAGACCTTTCTTTTGATATTGCTACTACAGGAGCACATCTCGGGTATGAAAAGTAGAGAATATTTTCTCTAGCATGTCTTCATCAATAATGTTTTCTCTGCATACCTTTATTTAAGAGGTAATCTTAAATGGTACGGAGTTATATTCACTTACTGCCTTAAAATCTAGTAGCCTTAAATACACCCAATCATAAAAAGCTTTTGGAAGTATTACCTTTTTTGTGGTCATATATTTTATTTGTACTTTTTAAAGAACAAGTGGATCTTTCACTGTAACATATTCAGTTTTTAATCGTTCGTGAATATGTTGAGAAAGGATAATTACTACTTTGGCACAGTTTTGAAGGGATGTTTGATTCTCTTCTTTTATTGTGTTTCTTAGAGCCATAACATCTAGATGAATTTCAACATCTAGTATCCATGATAGGTAATTCTTTCTAGTAGTATCAAGAGTAACAAATTCAAGATTTGTAAGATTTGACATGCTTCAACACAAAATAGACTGGGCACATGTTCATACACAACATGGTCTAGCAGAATCATTGATAAACATTTCCAATTAAATGCTAGACCATTACTCATGAGAACAAAACTCCCCATTTCGGTCTGGAGACATGCTATTTTGCATGCAACAGCACTTGTATGCATTAGACCTGTAAGTTATTATAAGTTCTCCCCTTACAATTGGTTTATGGTCAGGAGCTAAATATTTATTGTCTAAGAATTTTTAGTTGTGCAATATATATTCCAATTGCTCCACCACAACACAGTAAATTGGGACCTCAAAAAAGGTTGGGAATATATGTTGGATACGACTCCCTTTCTATAATTAAGCACAGTGAACCAATGACCAAGGATGTTTTTACGACATGGTTCACCAATTATTATTTTGATGTGATAAAATTTCTAACATTAAAGGGAGAAAATTAGTAGCTAGTGAAAGAAATTACATAGACTATATCATTATTAAATCATCTTGATCCTTGTACAAAATAATATGAATTAGATGTTTTGAGTCTTTTGGATTACAGTTAGCTTAGATTACAACTCAAAAGAGTAATAAGAAAACTTTGTTTTTATATGGGTTCTTTGCTGCATGCTGATGGAGTGTTGATCTTGTACTCTATTGATGGTCCTACTAAAAAGATATATTTCTTACCATTAATTTCTAATTTTGTTTCTTAAAAGATAGCTCAATCTTCTCATGGAAATTAATCGAGAATACGCATGTGTGGGGTGTTCGATCTCTCTGTTATGTTTGTCGAATGACTCTCCTCCTCCTCTTATAGTTTGAGAGAGAGAGGGAGGGGGGAGAGAGAGAGAGAGAATGGTTTTTAGTTATGGGTTAAGTGGCCATTAAAATAGAAGATCGTGGGAAAATAGCTCTCAAACTACTGGTTGGCAAAGTTTATTGACATAGCGAAGCTCGTTGAAAGTCTTTGGACGAGGCTCACTTGGATGTGGGTGAGCCATTGCTTCTGAATTATGAGTAATGTGGCCCACGTGGGTAGCTGTGGGCAAAATTTACTAATTAATTAGTTGGTGAGCTTTGCTGGTGAGTTCATTTTTAGAAGATAATTTGACTTGCAACTTGATTGACTCAATGATGTCTTTTGACTCGGCCTAAAGTGTGAATTGGAAGTCAATCCACTCTTGACTCAATAGATCGGAGTGTGGAGAATTGTGTGGCAAAATTTATGTGTTCTGTTATGCGAATTTCACTAAAGCTTATTGTGGGTTGACTTTGGGTTCATTACAAGTGTTTAGTCCATGAGCATTTAATTTTTAAATCCACACTAAACATTTACTTGAATGGAATATATTTTAACCATCTAAGATTATGCATTTAACTTGTAGCAGGGACTGAAATACTTTGGATAATAGCTAGAGAGATGTATTGTTGAGAGTAGTTTGAGTCATCTTGTTTGGGTTAAAAGTTGTCTCCAATCTACTTCATTGCCAGAGGTATATTGTTAAACGTGACTTTCTTTATTGTAGACTTGTATTAAAGGCTCGATAAAGTTCATCACCCTAATACTGGGGCAAAGTTGAGAAATTAGTGAAATTTAGCTGATTCTGCGTATCGGCGAGATTCACCTTTCTTTGATCTGTGTGAGCTAAGTTCGTCGATTAGCAACGTTCGTTAGATGGTGATGATCATTGAGATTATGCCTTTAAATTCATGCCGTGATCTATGATTGAAACCTCTTATTTAAGGATTCATGAGATCCGCTAAAGATTTGAGTGCATTTTAGGCTAAGATTTAGCCTCTTTGTCCATTCCAATCAAATCTTAGAAGATGTGATATTTTCAGAAGTTTGATTTGGAGAAGGCTATAAATAGCACTATTTTCCTTCTAAATTCTTCATCTCCATCTCCTCCATATCTAAGTCTTCATCATTTAGATCAGAGATGCTCCTTAATAGAGGAGATAAAATAAAATAGCTCCAATTAGAGTTTGCCCATGTAGTAATCAAGCGGATGAACTCCGTATACTCTACCGAGTGGTGGATTTGCTATCAGCTGTGAAGGCTAAACTTGAGCAGATCATCGAGAGTTAGTCAAAGATTTGGAGCAACTTGAATCGCAATAGAGACACTTGGAGCTTCAAGTACCATGCTTTGCGTAAGACTATTTGACGACTGAGATGACAGTTAAAGAAAGATCCTTGGAGCTCTACAAATGAGGACTCTAACAGTGATTAGGTTTCACAAATATGAACCTAAAATAATCAGATGTCATTTGGCTGTCTCAGGCCCAATGTTATATCTTGGTGCAAGAATGTGCTTCTTCCTCTTAATATATTTCACTTAGAGGAATAGGCATAATTCTTATTTAACAGTTTTCTTCTCCTCTTCTGGCATAAGGCCTAGAGAGGAGTAAGTGGAGCTGTTTCTTCTACACGGAGAGAAACCTAACTTTCTATGTTCTATGAGTTCATAGGAACAACAGCTATGTAGTTTGGTGTAGCTCATTTATGTTCCTTAGCGGTCATGTTATCCATAGTAAGGAATATAGGGTAGTAGCAAATAGCAATAAATATCTATTATCCCTATAACTAGATAGTCTAAATATCATCTTTATGTAGTAGAGTATTCGATCAATAAAAATAAACTTTTTTCTAAAATTATCCATCTTTATGTGTTTGATCCGCGTGAACCTTACTTCTGTAGTGGACTTGAACTCTACATAGAGTTGTTTGTTAGAAGTAAAGCTCAGGCTTCCTTGTGTTGGTGAGAGTCGAATTGAAGTTCGCTAGGTAGGGTTGTAAATGGATTGAGTTGGAATTTTCTCAACTAGAAGACTTGGTGAAATTCGCCATATCTCTTAGCGAGTGATGGACAAATGCAAGTTCCGCTAACAACTTCTTCAATGACCACAGATGCATTGGTGATCTCAGCAGAAGCGGGTCCTCTAAGTCGCTCACTTTCTCCTGACGTAGATGCTTTGATTGAGTTTGAGATTCAAATTCTGTTCGAGATCTTGATGAATCGCTATCATCGCAATATTGAATCAACTTTGGCTACCAAGAGAAGCTTGTTTGATTGTACTCTAGCATTGTTAATGAAACAACTTGGTGTTTTAATGTTAATTACGAGAGTTGAATGCACTGGCCCATTCAAGAGGATGATCGATGAGGACGAGCTTCAATTCCAAAAGCTAAAACTACTTCGTACAGCCAATATTAACGGCATTGCTGATCTTAAATTTGTTGTCTATTAGCGAAGCACTATGAGTCTGAAGAGTCCGCCCTTCAGGAGATTGAGCATATTAGTAAGGGGCTTCAGGAATTGAATGCTAGTCTTGCCTTTGCTGATGGTAGTCAGGATGGGCTTAACCATGCCTTTCAATAATAGGAAGCCGCCATAAATGAGGCTAAGGCAACCATTGCTATAGCTAAAGCTTGATTGGAAGCCACTCAACAGTATAAGGAAGAACTTAAACTCAAGTCATCTGAGTTAGCAAACGAGTGAGATCTCAAGGCTTCTCAACTTCAGGCTAAGACGGCCAGATTGGAGGCTGTTAGGATTCAAGCTGCGCTTATTGACCCTAGGATTATGAGGGAGAGAGCCGAGAAAAATATTCTTAAAGCTAGGGATGCGAGGATAATCGAATGTATTCCACGAATACAATATAGTCGAATGTATTCCACATATACAATATTTTTGTTCTTATTCCCTTTAGAAATTTAGTAATAAATTAGCTCTTTTAATATAAAGAACTTTTCCGTTTCGATATGTGTACAATAGAGGTGATATCTTTACTGGGTAGGAAAATGATAAAATCAAATTGATAGAAGTGTAGTATTAGCATATCAAATTTGGTTGAGTTGGTATTGTTCAGAGGTGTAATGTTAACATGACAGCGTAAGGGTATTTGACAGAGGTGTAATATTAACGTGTCAAATAAAACTTTTGAACAAGGTATAATGTTAATTGGTCGCGTCCGAAAGAGTCCAAAGGATGACTATTATTTAGAAGCGTAATATTGTCTTAATGATAGAAAACCGATGGAAGTGTAATGTTAACTAATTGATTTTTCGGTAAAGGTGGATTGATAAAAGTGTAGTGTTAACAGATCAAATCCAAAAAGGTAAGTCAACAAAGATATAATGCTAACTGTTGACGAAATGATATAACAGAGTTATAATGTTAACCAGTCAAAACATAAAGATGTAAACCATTTAGAGATGAAATGTTAACATGACTATAATAATATATTTGGAGTCGAGCTGAGGCGTGATGTTAACTTGATAACTTGTTCGTGATTTTAATTGAAATGATTAATATTTACGGTCAAAGGTGGAAACTTGAACATGACTGAAATCTTTATAGGGAGATAAAATTGGCTAGGATTAAAGGTAATATTTTTTGAGAAATTTCCTAATGCTTGGCTCCATGAGCCTGTTTCC
Source organism: Asparagus kiusianus (assembly GCA_022839385.1). NCBI lineage: Eukaryota > Viridiplantae > Streptophyta > Magnoliopsida > Asparagales > Asparagaceae > Asparagus > Asparagus kiusianus. The sequence goes on along the minus strand of BQKN01000073.1, from coordinate 271,536 downwards.
ATTTTGGTTAATTAGGTGATATGATCCATTTGAGTAGACTGTCTCTACTACAAATGGACCTTCCCATTTATGTTGGAATTTACTCTTAGTTTTGTGTGTCATGACCATGAGTCGATGAATAGCTAAGACTAGGACACCTTCTTTGAAGGATCATTCTCTGACTCTCCTGGAAATCTCTTGAGATCTTGATTCATTGCTGAGCTTATTGTCTCAATTCATCTAGTGCCTCAAGTTCTTGGAGACACTTTTGAAGGTCCTCTTCAATCATCATTTTCTCAGCAAGAGAAATTCTTAATAATGACATCTGAATTTCTAGAGGGATTACGCATTTACATCTGTAGAACAAGAACAAAGGCACGGAGCAAGTGGGAGTGGATTGTTGTTCGATAAGCCCATAAACACTCTCTAAGTTTCTTGTCCTAATCTCATGTATTGGAGGAGATGAACTTTATCAGGAGTTTGACGATAGTTTTCTTGAAAGCTTCAGACCATTAGCAGCCAGGTTATATAGTATAACGTCACATTATGAATTTTAAACTTGTTGCAGAATCTAAAGAATAGTTGACTAACAAACTACAAGCTTTTGTCGTGGAGAATCTTCTGAGGAACGCTAAATCAGTAAAGAACATAATGCTTTAAGAACCTAATCATGTTAAATGTTTTAGCCTCTCTTAAGGGAATGACTTCAGCCTATTTATAGAAGTAATCCGTAATTGCCAGGATAAAATGATGACCTTTAGCAGATGGTGAGCTAATTGGTCCAACGATGCTCATACCTATGTTTCAAATGGACATTGGGCAATAGTTGGATGCAATTCTTCTAGAGGTTGGTGTACAAAATCAACATAGACTTGATAAGCATGACACTGCTTGGCATAAGCCAGTGCATCCGCAATTATCATTGGTCAATAATAATCTAGATGACAAAGTCAATTCTGAAGTTTATGACCCAGTTAATGAGCTTCACATGTACCATTGTGAGAATCTTTGAGTACTTCTCGAGCTTCGCTTGGTGATAAGCATCAGAACAACACACCGTCAAATGATCAACGATATAAAGTTTGCCTAGCAGAGTCATAGAAGAAGCATGAAGCCCTTCTTTAGATGGATATTGCTTGCCTCGGATTATCCGATAGTATTCCGTGCAATACATAATCAATAATTAGGAAACGACAATCATTAGCCTTGAAGCGAGTTAGCATAACATGCACTTCGTTAGCTTCTAGGATTTGCTCTGGGGAACATAATTGATGGCTAGCCACTATGATGTACCTAGTAGGCTTGGAAGTCAAGGTAAGAGTGACTGCAAGGGATGCCAAAGCATCTGCATGAGTGTTTTCTAGGCGGGTTACATAACTCATGCAGAAACTTTTGAATGATTGAGAAAACTTCTGGGCATCTTTTGTCATGAGTGTCCATAAAGAATAAACTATTGAATCAATATGGATGGATTGACCAGCCAGGTACTGTCATATCTTTTAGACAACAAAAACCAATGCTAGACCTTCTTTTTCGACTAGATTATAGCGATGCTCAGCACCAGTCATAGTTCGACCAGGGTAATAAATGACCTGCTCATAGCCATTGTCATTCTTCTGGGTAAGAAGTGCTCCAAGGGACTTATTCATAGTTTCTACATAGATCAGGAAGAGTTTACTTGAATTCGTCATAGCTAGGATAGATGGCTTCCTGAGATAGTTCTTGATCTTATCAAAATCTCTTTGACAAGCATCATTCCAAACAAATAAGATACCCTTCTTCATCAACCTCTAAAATTATTGATATTTTTTGGATATGTTAGCTATAAACCGGCAAATGAAGGCTAATTGCCCTTACAGGTGTAGGCGTTAAAATTTGCCCATAGGTTCTCAAACACAGTTCAAGACAAGGAAAAGGCGATAAACGTTATTATCCAAGTCAAAGGAATTTATCCAACATCAGTAAATGTATGAATTGGATCAATAGAATGCACAAGTCAACGAAGCGATGAAGCGTACGCAAAACAAGGGAACTGGAAGAATCACGAATCGCCAAAATATCAAAAAAGTAAACGAAACATCATTCGGAGGCCTGTGTAGGCGCGAGTCACCAAATGGTGGCTCGCACCCATGTGAGCCACCAAATGGTGGCTCACACCCATGCGAGCCACCAAATGGCGGCTCGCATACAGTCCTGAGCCACCAGGACTCTTATTGAATACAAAACCTCCCCAAACATGGATTTTGATGATTTTTAAGGATTCTTTCATCCCAGAACCTCCCCAACTGTTTTAAGGTTATCCCTAGATGCGTTCAAGTGGTTATTAACTATAGATAACGTTTAAACATCAATTCTTATCCAAAGACACGTCTCCAAAAGCCTATAAATAGAAACCTAGGGTCTTCTTTCAAGAGGATCTGAGATTGAGAAGGCGAGGTGCTGTCAAATTGTCCAGCTAACCATGAATTTTAGAGAAGAATCATCAGATCTTGGCGAACACTTTCATAAAGAAAGCCCTTCGAAAGGTTTGTGATTCTTTCCCCTTCTTTCCTCCGGATTAAACTTGGTTTTAATCTCAAGAAGAGCCACAATCTCGCTTGGTCGTGATTGTCACTTTCGCAATTGTTTTCTTCGTGAAACAAGAGCGTAGTTATACTGTCAATCGGGTTTGATCTGCGGCGGTCCGCGGACTAACGCGTCCCCGGCACAGGCAAAGATCCCACGCAAAGCAGCTGGAGATAAACTACTGCTGCGTTTTGTTTGATAAAGTTGTAATCTTTATTTTTCATTGTAAGAAGATCTTATTAAAAGATCAATTTTTCTTTCAGTTTGAACTTGTAATCGATAAACGGTGTAACAGGTTTGAAAGCAATAGAAAAGGTAACTTTTGACACAAACAACCTGGCGACCATAGTGGGAGCCGACAGCTTTTCTGCCGAAGCTGTAGTGTCGCAACCAAAGATCATCATCCCGATCAACGAGGAGGTCGAGTACGAGTTCGACTAGGTAAAGTATGAGGAATACTTATCCTCTTCTTCCCGCTCATCTTCCCCTCGCAGGATTAGGAGAAACTCCACAAGGAAAGGTCGAGGACACTTGGATTTGAAGGTTCAAAACCAAGAACCTCATCCCGCAGCAGCTCAAGGCACACCTTGCAAAGCTGAAGCTGCTATTGAAAACGAGCCGACCTTATCCAAGAGAGCGCGTTAAAGACGGCGTCAACGTCTTGCATGCCAATTGGCCAAAGCTTCCGAGCTAGTTGATGGAATCCGCTATGAAGCGGATCTGAAGTCTAGAAGACGCCAACCGCCACGGCAGCAAGCAGGCGACTGGTCCAAATCAACGGCGAATGAATGGGTCCCTGTTAAGAGGACACGTTCAACTCTTGAAGAACGGATCAAGAAGCACTACGCTTTACTTTCACACACAAGAATTCTGGTGCAAGAAGCCAAGAAGTTACAAACAAATGGTGCAGATGACAAACTGACGAAGCCACGTCAAATCTGGAGGCCAAAATCCAAAACAAGGCCCGAAAGAACCAAGTCATCGGCTGCTGGCTCGGCCAAAGCCGAGTCACTAACTACTGGCTCGGCCAAGGTCGAGCCACCAAACGCTAGCTCGGCCAAGGCTGAGCCACCAAACACTGGCTCGGCCAAGGCCGAACCACCAGCTGCTGGCTCGCGTCACCGCCAAGCCAATTCGTCTCTGTTTGTAGAAAATTCACCTTCCGCGGTCATTTGCGAGTCTCCGACAGCTCTGGTTTTTGTTCTGGCGACTTCCTCACCTTTAGTAGAACCCTGTGGCAGCGTGGACCTGTCCCGATTCAAAGTAAACATTACAGATCGTCTTGGTCCTTTGCATAAAAATGAACCCCGTATGGTTCATCAGACTGGGGGTCATACGCGATTCTCCAGTAAGCCAAAGATCTCTCTCACGGAGAAAGTACCAGTAACCACTCGTCTTGGATTGCGGGTTGAAGTCCAAGAGCCTGTTGGGTCCTCACGTGCACGAAGGCGGGTTTTAAACGAGCGGCTCTTGAAGATAATGACAGGGCATTATATCCTCAAAGAGAGCCCTATTCATCAGAAGACGATGACGTTAGAATGGGAGAATTATGCCAGCACAAAATAGGTTGCTCCGATAATCGTATCGATGAGTTGTACTATCATACTGAGAGTATGAATAAATCTCGGAAGAGAAATACCCGGGAAATGTTTTCTCGTTGTCCATGTACCAAACTTATTAAGACGGTATTATCAGAGTGTAACTGTTCCAAGACCGCCTCGCAAAGGATTTCGGTGTTTGAAATACTTTCTATAGAAACACTGAAACACAAATCAAGACGTTTCCGTAAAAGAAAGCCGACCATTCAAGAACGTGAACTCTCAGAACTCACGATTAACATGGCAGACAAAGGAAAAACCACGCGACGCTTCAGTCCTGAGCCTTTCCCGCAAATATCCCAACGATTGACTCGGCTACAAACTAGGGCTATTAGGCCTAGAGATTATAGGAGAATTCAGAGAGGACAGTCCTCAGATGACGAAATGTCAGACGCTAACTCTGCGATCGCTTCAGATGCCACTGTGTCCAGTACAGGACAGACTCGAGTGTTATTCATGATCACTACTGAACAGATGGCTCAACTTCTTCAAGAAGCTTTGATAAAACAGCAAGAGGACTTTAAGATCGAAATGGAGATGGATGTGCAACGTGTTAAAGATTTACATGCACAACAACTCTAGCAGTTGACAAATCAACACGGTGAATCTAGTCGTCGTCCGACTACTAATCAGATAGATAGCGACTCAGAACTAGAGGAAAATATCAATATCGAGGTTCCACCTGAGAATAAAAATACCGAAGGTATCCTTAACGCTAGGGGTGGCACCAATATCCATCCCCAAAGTTGCCAGAAAAAAGAGGTAGGCGAAGACCTTAAGATGAAAGACTTGGAAAGCAAAATCAATGCTTTGATGTCTGCTCAAGAGGTAAAAAAGACTGGCATTCCATGTCCCTACCCGAGAGAATGGGACTCCATTCCATACACACCAAAGTTTAGTTTGATTAACTTTACGCCGTTTGACGGGAGGGGCTCCCCTACCCAACACTTGATTTATTTCAAGTCCCACCTGGGGATCATTTCAGGCAATGAACCTCTGATGGTACAATCATTCGTGGGAACCCTTCGTGCAGCTGCTTTTGATTGGTACCGCCGGCTTAAATCGAGAACTATTAATACATGGGATGATATGGAAAGCATGTTTCTTGCTAATTTCTTCGACGACGACACCAAGGTATCGATCGGAACACTCTTTGAAGAGAAGCAGAAAGATGGAGAGCTCGTTGAGAACTTTGTTAAGCGCTTCCGGAACAAGGCAATGAACTGTCGGGATCCGGTCACGGAGGAATTCATCCTCCAAACATGCCACAATAACCTTTCCTTAGATGTATTAGAAGCTATGGGCACTGTACCATCCAAGACATGGAAAGAGTTAAAGGTGCGAGGAGAGCAGGCTGAACGCTTCCTCAAAAGGAAGAAAGTTGAAAGGGGACAACCAGCAAATAATACCCAAAAACAGAACTTTACCCCCCATGGTAAAGGGAAAGGACCGGTGAATGCGGTAGACGCAAATCAGACATTTGAATTACAACCCCAACAGCAGCCGCAACAACAAGCGCCAAAGCAACAAACGCCTCAATGGCAACAACGACCTCCAAGGCAACAGAAAACTTCTGAGCCAAAATTCCCAAATGAATACTCCTTCAAAGAAGATGAGGTCCCTGGTATCTTTAAGTATTTACTGGAGAATAACAAAATTAAGCTGCCTCCGATCGCTGATCATGAAGGAGCTAAGAAAATTACAGATCCGTGATATTGCGCATTTCACAAAACAGTCCATCATCCTACAAAGACGTGCTATGCTCTCAAGGACAAGATTCAGGCCTTGATTGATGTCGGAATCATCACTCCGAAGCAGCCTAAAGAAAAGAAGGTGGGCGCAAACGCCGTTTCTGTTAGCTTTGGCTCTGTCCCTCTGGCATGGTTTTAGCCAGAGCCCGTATATAAAGTACAAATGAAGACTGTCAACGATGATCCTTATGCACAACGTCAAAAAGGACTCGTACAACACATAACTCCTAGCTACGAATTTCTTTAGGTCCACCCGGACTTGTTAGAAGATGAGCAATGGGTAGGATCCTCATCTAAGAAGAAATACAGAGGTAAGGGCAAGACCTGCTGTCCCACCACAGCAATTCCTAAAAAAGATGATGAAGGTATCCCCACCTTATCACTTTCTGAAGATGAACAAGAGGCTCTTGTTACTAGGGGTGGGAATGAATATCATTATAAATACCCCGAAACTTCTGACTCAAATGCCAAGACATTAGCCAAACTAGGGGTGGTTACAACTCCCCCTACACCAGTTGAAAAATCTCAACAGAAGTCAGCTAATAAGCAAAAAAAGAAAGAGCCTCAACCCCAGGAGACTCAGAACCCGAAGCAGTCTCGATTCAATCGTCCGATTGGGAGAGATAAACTGGGAAGTTCAAACACTCCTTATCGTTTTGATGTTATGGCTCAGCTAGCTAACATCCCAGCAAGAATAACTTTATATGAGTTATTGCGCCTCTCCAAAGATACTAGAGAAGCCTTGCGAGAAGCTTTAACCGATTCTGACACGTTCCTTACTCAAGTCAAGCCGGCCCGCGAAGAAACGGAATCACCAGTTCAGCTTTGTAATTTATCGACCAAACAATTTCCTCATATCATGTTCACTAAGGATGACATGCAAGTGAGGAATTCAAAGCATGATAGGCCTTTATACTTCACCGGATACATTGGCTCCAGCGTTGTTAACCGGGTCCAAGTCGATCCGGGTTCTGCTGTTAGCATCATGCTACTCCGGTTGATGTACAATCTCGGAATCCCAGCAAGCAAGCTGGCTTCCATAGGTACCATTATATAAGGGTTCAATACCAGTGGATCCAGACCTTTGGGTAAAATCCGGATAAAATGTCAACTTGAGGATCTAAAGTCCGAAGTTACGTGCTACGTAATCGACGCGGAGACTTCCTATAATTTACTATTGGGTCGACCATGGATCTATGGTAATCTTATAGTTCCCTCTACTCTTCATCAGTGTCTAAAATATATAGACGCCAATAATGAAGTCAAGACGGTGGTCGCATATAAGCAACCGTTTAAGGGATTGGAAAATTACTTTACTGATTCCCTCCTTTACGGTACTAAATCTGATACTGAATCATCAGCTCAAGGCACGGATAGCGGGAAATAAGCTGACACAGAAGCAGGATTTGATTACAATGGTGGTTTTGTACTGAATGACATTGTACCCTTTGTAATCGGTCTTGACGATGGTGAATCGTCAGACGGTAGTTGTAATTGGCAACTTGCCGAAGAAGTAATAAATGACGATTTAGAGTATCCACCGTGTTTGGCTAATGTAATGCAGGGATTGTACGATAATCCCAACATACATATGCCACTTCAGTCATCTTGCTTCACGAAAAATCGCTTCTAAGACTCGTTTGGAACAACCTTTGTCATTCCTGCTAAAGCAGGGGGTGAAAAGGAGTTAGTGTTCGAAAAAGGGGAAATATCTCCGCCACTGTATCTCTCTTCAAGCGAAAATAAAAATGAAGAGAGATCCGGCCTTCATTCATCCAGATATAGTCAACAATAGCGTGATTTCATGAAAAAATGGGGATATAATTTTGCGCTTGAATAGGGTCTTTGTTTTGGTCGAGGCCCACGAGTTCCACCCCGTATGGCCTATATACCAGAAGGAAAATCCTATAACTATTATAGCTATAAAAGGGGCATGGGTTATGCTTCGAATGACGAGTGCTGCTGGCAAGTCATAGACCATTTAACAAATCAAGATGGATATTCATCCGACTCCTCTAATTGGGATTCAGATGTCAGCCTGGGAGAGGTACTCAAAGGCCTGATGTCGAATATGACCACAGTCGATCCTTCCACGATTCAAGAAGATGATCAACTACCAGCTTGGGAGGATCCCTGGATTCATCATCTAAATATACAGTTTGGAGATCGATTCGAGCAAAGAGAACCTCCTACCGAAGATAAAGTGGTCCAGATAAATATGGGTGATGAGACGAATCCAAAGCCAATATTTATAAGTGATAGTCTTCCACCAGATGAAAAACAGGAGTTAATTTCCCTCATCAGAGAATTCATAGATGTTTTTTCCTAGAATTATGAAGATATGCCAGGGCTTGATCCGAACGTGGCAGCCCACCGTCTTAACATCAAACCGGATACAAAACCTGTCAAACAACAACAGAGACGATTTCGCCCACAAATCATGGAAGCGATTGAAGAAGAGGTCAAAAAATTAATCGATTCTGGTTTTATCCGGGAAGAACAACATCCGGACTGGCTCGCGAATATTGTTCTGGTCCTCAAGAAGAATGGGAAAATAAGGATATGCATTGACTTCAGAGACTTGAACAATGCGTGTCCGAAAGATGATTTCCCTCTCCCTATCACCGATGTTATTATCGATAACACGTGTGGGTTTGAGAGAATGTCCTTTATGGATGGGTTTTTGGGTTACAATCAAATTAAGATGTACCCGGAAGATGAAAAACATACCGCATTCAGGACACCTCTCGGCGTGTTCTACTATACAATGATGCCTTTTGGGTTAAAGAACACAGGCGTCACTTATCAACGGGCAATGTCTAAGATTTTTCAAGAACATCTCCGTAAAATTATCGAATGCTATGTTGATGATTTGGTAGTAAAGAGCCGTAATAAAAACGATCATATCAAAGATCTAATGACTATGTTCGAGCTCATGCTAACTCACCAGTTAAAGATGAACCCCACCAAATCTTTCCTTGGAATGTCCAGCGGTAAGTTTCTGGGATTTGTCGTCACTACGACGGGTATCCGCATCGACCCCGACAAAGTAAAAGCAATACATGAGTTGCAACCCCCGAGAAATCTCAAAGAACTCCGAGGATTGCAGGGGCGGCTGGTCTATATACAACGGTTCATCTCAAACCTATCTGGGAAATGTCAGCCATTTTCTAAACTCACCAAGAAAGGTGCATCCTTCATTTGGGATGACGCCTGTCAAAAGGCATTCGAGGACATCAAAACGTATTTGGTGAATCCTCCTGTTCTTGTGGCACCGAAGTCAGGTAAGCCGTTCTTAATCTATATTAAAGTGATGAACCACTCGTTAAGTGCTTTACTTGCACAAGACAATGACAACGGTCACGAACAGGCCATTTATTACTTGAGTCGAACTTTGGTTGGTGCTGAGTCTCGATATCCAATGATTGAGAAAGAATGCCTCGCCTTAGTATTCGCAATTCAAAAGATGCGGCATTACTTAGTAGGACAAATGATTTATGTTATTTCCAACGTTAATCCGGTCCGAGTGTTCATGACACAACCAGCCTCTATGAACTGGAGGCTAGCAAAGTGGGCCCTACTCATGTCTCAATACGATCTGCACTTCAAACAACAGAAGTCGGTCAAAGGACAAGCAAATTGTGATCTTCTAGCAGCTAACCCCATAGCAGATACAACTGAGTTGTATGATGATTTACCCGATGAAGCTCACGAAGTCAACACTACGTTCCATCAACAGGTATGACAACTATATTTCGATGGAGCTTCACGAGCGACTAATACGGCAAGCACACCCGGTAATTCTAGGATCTCCACAGGAGTCAGAGTCGTCCTAGTTTCTCCAGAAAAACATGTGATACCCCGAGCCTACTCATTGATAGGCAGGTGTTCTAATAATGTGGCCGAATATAACGCACTGCTTATCGGACTTAGTTTCGCCAAAGAGCTGGGGGTCGAATATCTCGAGGCTTTTGGCGATTCTCAACTAATAGTCAACCAAATCCGGGGAGAATACGATGTCAGGAATCAAGACTTAGTACCGTACCATAAGGCGGCTATCGAAATGGCAAACTCGTTCGAACAATTCTTCATTGAGTACATTCCACGCCTCCAGAACGTATACGCAGACGCGCTAGCAGCATTATCAGTATCTTTTGCACAACCGCCTGATTCGGAACAATCCATTACCGTCAGAACCCACCAATTGTTTGTGCCAGATTGCACCATTAACGTTAAGGAAGCATATACAGCTAGGGTCGATCTTGAGCCCCGAGACTAGAGATTTCCTATAATTGACTACGTTGTGCATGGTATTTTGCCACAGGACGTAAAAGAAAAGGATTCGGTTCAAAGAAAAGCTCCGAGATTCTATTATAATTCAACAACCCATACACTATATCGTCATGCATACGATGGGTTATTACTCCGATGCCTCTCGACCAGGGAGACAGAAGAGGCTCTAAAAGAAGCTCACGACGGAATCTGCGGTGCACATCAACCCGATCCCAAACTCTACGACCGACTCAGAAGGATGGGATACTATTGGCCAACCATGGTCAAAGACGCGATTGACTACGCTCGACGGTGCCATACGTGTCAAATACACGCGAATTACATGCACCAACCCCCGGAACACCTCCACCCCTCGACTACTTCATGGCCATTCGAGAACTGGGGGATGGATATCGTTGGTCTTATCTTCCCACCATCAGTTAAAGGTGACCGCTTCATTTTGGCAATTATCGATTATTTTTCGAAATGGGCCGAAGCAGTCCCACTCAAAGAAGTGAAGACAAGCGATGTCGTCAAATTTATCAAACACCATATCATCTATCGATATGGCATTCCTAGACGAATTATACACGACAACGGTCCTCAATTCGTAAGCAACGTTTTCATTAAATTCTGCGAAAAATTCAGGATTGAAGACATCTCCTCTACAACATATAATCCAACGGCAAATGGGTTAGCTGAAGCGTTCAATAAGACAATCATAAAGATTTTGTCAAAACTCATAAAAATTAACAAGCGAGATTAGGATGATAAACTTGGCGAAGCCCTTTGGGCCTATCGTACCACGGTCCGCACGCCCAACAGAACCACTCCGTATTCACTAGTGTACGGATGCGAAGCTGTTCTCCCTTTGGAAATTCAGATTCCATCCCTTTGCATCGCTCTTGCAATAGGGATGACGACAGAAGAACAACACCAGAAGCGTCTCGAAGAACTTGAGATGTTAGATGAAAAATGCTTGCAGGCTCAATAACAAATTGAGTTTTATCAAGCCAGAATCTCTCATGCTTTCGATAAGAAAGTTAAACAACGAAGCTTTAAGGAATGAGACTTGGTTCTGGCCATCCGGCGGCCCATGATACTCAATTCCAAGAAAAAAGGTAAATTCCAACCCAAATGGGAAGGACCGTTCGTGATAGAGACATTCTACTCAAACGGTGCATATCGCCTAATCACTAAAGATGGTGATAAGATCATGATGCCAATAAATGGTAAGTTTCTGAAGAAGTACTACCCTTAGTACGCTCAGAACAGATTATTAAACAGGAAGTTCCTGGAGAATACCATATACGATATTCTTAAGGATAACTCAAAATCAACCAGCTGTTCTCTAAATAATTCAAGTCTGGTCATAGAGAACCCCTGCTGTAATCTTCTAAACACTCTCTTGTTGAGATAAGATTTGATTACTCTTTAGAATCAACCTTTCCTCACAAAAGAATTCTCACTGTCCCTCACTATCAGATCAGTTCACGACGAGCCTAACAAAGTTTCTTGGGCCAAGTCTGGTCAAACTTCTATTATGATTTGTATTCACATTCCCACTTTCATACGGTCGAACCATTTTATAGTTAGGACCACAGCTAAAATCTCCTCTCGATTCCTTCCATGAACGAGAGGCCCACTTTCAAGTCGCTTTCCCTTTCGATAAATGAAGGCCTTCACTCCACTTGAACGACCAAACCTATAAAAGTTAGGGTCGTCTCAATATCCATTTTTGGTCAAACTGTCAAGCCACTCTGGCCAGGATCGGATTTCTCTTCGATAAATGAAAACATTTCATGTCTGTCCCTCCAGCCAAACCTATAAAAGTTAGGGCTGGAGTTTGAATTTCATCTTGATAAACAAGAAAACTTATTTCCGGATCAGATAACCTAGACTATAAAAGATGGGGTTAACTGAATCCTCTCGATTCTCAGGATGGAGATCCCATTCTTAGTTTCATCTCACAGATTCTTGAAGTGGAGATCCCACTTTTAGTTTCTTCTACAACAACCAAGGATAGAATATAAAATTCTTCCTCTTTGGTATCGGGTTCACTTCTCCCTTAAAAGAAGGACTGAAGAAAGAATATAAAATTCATCCTCTTCAGTATCTGGTTCGTCTTTGTCCTATAAAAGGATACTATATTTTTAATAACTCCGTGATCCATGCCTTACCCATATAGGGAATTTTATCCCGAATCCTAAGCAGGGATAAGTCGGCGTCTAATACGCGCTGCCGGTTTAGTCTTTTACCGATTGAAAAAGATACCAGAATCCGAGTCTAGGGAATTTTATCCCGAAGCCTAAGCAGGGATAAGTCGGTGCCTAATACGCGCCGGTTCGTCTTTTACCGTAAGAAAATGACTAAGTCTACGTATTTAAATTTGTGGCATTAAGTCTAAAGGGGTTCATCCCTTTAGCACAACGTTACTTGTAAAACGGACCCAGATAATTCACAGGCTAGCCCGATTCAAACGGTAGTCGGTAAAGGCATATCAAATCCGTTGACGGCTGAGGATTTATCAAAAATCCTATAAGTATTATGGTTGATTATTCTAAACAGAATGAGAAATTATAATGAGAATTAAAGAAGACGGAACAGAACACGCATATCATTAACAAAAAAGTGTTCAGATACAACAGCCACAATCACTTTACATTGTATTTTTGACTAATAATTTCCTGCTCAAGCTTATTTAACTCTTCAGGATAAGCACGTTCAAGCTCACGCTGTAGCTCGATCTTGAAGGAGTCCTCAGAAGCGGATAAGAGTTGGACGGGTTCTTCCTCCATCTTGGTTAATCTTTCCCTCGAGAGCATCACTTTGCTGGATATCACGGCCTTGCTATGCTCCTCCCCGGCCTTAGTCACCTCTAAAATAGTTCTTCGTTGTTTTGCTTCTGCCAGTTTCTGCTCAAGCTCCGCTATTTCGGCGTCAACAGAGGCTAACGACGAGTCGATTTCGCGTAAATGAGCCAATCTTTCGGAAAGAACTTCCTCCGCTTGGTCGATACGTTTTCACTGCGCCTGAATCCCAAGCCCGACGAATTCTTAAGATTCACGCCATGACTGCATATGAGCCTCTATTCGCGCAGCAACGTAGCCAGAAGCACCAACAGATTGGAGCTCTTGTAGTTTCACAAATTTGCGTTCAAATTGATTCACATTGTCGGTCAAAGCTTCAGCTATGTTGAGAGAACCAGTGTCCTTTATTAAGGCTATTTTACGCTCAAGGACCGGTTGGGAGTGGCTGAAAGGGATCCTCTTCTCTAGAAGTTTGTCAATTAGTGACTCCAAAAAGTTAAGAAAATTGCCGACTTCCAAGCAGAGGAGGAGCTTATCTGGGTCATCATCAGACAATAAAGCATCAACGCGCGCGTAGGTAAGATGACGATCCTAGAAAAAGAAAGCGCAAAAACATGAATACCCAGTAATGATAAGTCAGAAAAATAAAAGAAAGAAGACAGCACACGAGATTTACCAGTCCCCGAAGAGCTTTCCGTGACCGAACACACTACACCCGCTTTTCGTCGCTCAACTTCATGTGTCGCAGGAAGCACTATGGGTGTAGTAACCGTTGAAGCACCGACTCCTTCAGTTGGTCTCACGGTCAGTTTAGGCCAACTCTCGCTAATAGTTATAGCAGGCACGGTAGTCGGTATTCCCAAAGAAACCGGGAGTTATTGTGGAAAGCCTGATGACCGAGCGTCAATAACAACTCCTACCAAAAGTAAGAAATCAAGACCCTCAGATTCACCAGATTTTTTGTTAGGAGTAGTTGTATCAGTCTTTATGACTGGTCCTACGATTTGAACCCTCCGATGAGTAACTGAAAAATCACAAATAAATAAGTAAAACATGGGAATAAGAATCTTACTTTTGGGCGAGTCAGCAATGATTATCGGATCGGCGGCCTCGTATTAGGCTTGTTCACGCAAGATATCGTCCAACAGCATATCGTCCGAAGCCGATACCGGATCACGTGAAGCTAGACCCTCTTCTTCAAAAGGTGCGTCTTGGGAACCCCCCTCGTCACCTTGACCTTTTGTTACCGCATCTGTAAGAAAGTGCAAGAGTCAAAATACAAATTGTTTCGACTCATCAGACTTACAACAAAAGAAAAATCAAGTAAGATTTACCTTCAACGAAAACGCTAGGTTCCTGCACCTGTTCGCTTCGATCTACCTCTTGCAACTTTTCTAACAGAGTAAGAAGCATAGAAACAGTTAGCGGGGATACGAATTCTCCATCGTTCAGTACCCGCCATCCGAAAGATGCTCTACTAGTTTTAAGAATACCTGGACTCTTAGCCTGTTCGGTTAAACCTGGCTCGAGATCGTGACCCGCGCCGGTCTCGTCAAGAATATTAATCTCAGCGTCTGTACGCTCTTCCAGCCTGATTCCTAGAGTTGGTGCCGAGAAATCAATATCAGGCGAAGAAGCGTCAAAAATAAAGTCGCTTGCAAAATCCTCTTCTGCGAAGTGCGAAAATTGTTTAAGTCCGAAAGCTCAACATATATCAGAAGAAACTATACGAAGAAGTACTCACCCCTTTCAGCTGCAACTCCTTGAGTCGTTGGTTCCATTTCAAGGCTGCTCCGCCGCTTAGAAGCCAGCTTCTTGCGTTTAGCCGGACGTCCCTCTTTTGGATCAGCAGGCCTCTCCTCCGAAAATTTAGAACATAATTCATGTCTTGGAGTAACCTGGGTTGTGGGTCAGGAGCGCGTCTGAGGAAGAAGGCTGGGCTCCTCTCTCTCCTCTTCAGAAAATGCACCTGGGATTTCAACCGACATCTTGTTAGGATAGGTGAACAAGACTTGCATCTTTGGCTTCTTTACAGGAGGTGAAGGTTTGGATGGTTGAAAGCGGCGAGTTCTTTCAGCAATTACTAATTCAAATAACTCTAAAGAGAGGGGATCTAACACACCTGTTTCCGGCTCCTTTTCTCAACCATCTCCACCAACCTCTACACCACCCCCAACATGAGGATCCGTAGTTGGCTCCCTCTGTGTTGAATGACTAGAAGGACCTACCGGTTCCCTCCTTCTCTTCTTTTCAAGCTCGGATTCATAGACCCTACGAGTAGCAACCCGAGAAGCTTCTTCATCGGTTGACTCAGCGATCGCTTGAACTGGTACGTGTTCATTGGCCGCCAAAAGCCACCGGTACTGTAAAAAAGTCAGCTCCAACTTGCGCTCACGCCCGAAAGGTTAAACTTGGTACCAGTACAACCAGTGATGTTCCAAAGCCACGTTCGAGCCCCATCGACTAAACCTCCATAGGCCCGGAGCTGTTGGTTCGGGTTCCCGACATAAATCTGATCGTAACCAAACTGATGAGCGAACCGACATGGCAAGTAGGGTTCTATGTAACAATGGTTTTGAACTCGGAAGATCACATAGCCTGGCCGAATATTAACCAACCAATCGAAGCAGCTAGAATCAAGAGAAGTTCGACCCGTACCCGGCTTCTCTACATCTATTAATGAGTCGTCGTACTAACCTGAAAATCGTGGGAAGCAAGTAGGGAAGACCCAGCATTTGTGATTCTGAAACTGCTTCCTAACCTCTGCGAAACCTCGTCCCTTCCATTTACAGTTCTCTATTATTTGAAGAAAGGGAAGGGAGGGATCCACCGAGGTTGGCGCCCACATCATATCAGATCGATGAAGCACTAACCAAGCCATTAAATAAGTATAGGGGAGTTCCACCTTTGTGAGAGGAATCTGAGTAGGCGGCAAGTTCCCCTTTTGAGTAAACTCGCTTACAATCTGGCGAAGCCCTCTGTAAATACACGTGGTCATTGCCGGAAGAAGACATAAGTTTTTCCGGTGAGCAAGTAGAACCGCTGGAAACAACACTTCTAGGGGAAGTGCGTCAGAAGATTGGTATGGCACTACACACTTTTTCAGCCAGATAGCAAGATACCCAGCAAGTAATGTCATAGGCCGGATTGGTTTAACTCCATGCCACAAGAAAGTTTGGAACTTCGTTCCGGCAGCAAAGCCGTCCTCAATACCAGCCATGGTGTAAGATTGATCATTTGACTTCTTGATTATCTCATTCACTTTGGAGGTGGTTAGCGGCGATAATTCACAAATTGGTTCATCCAGAACGCTATTCGTATTCTTGAAAAGATAATCCGCAAACTTCTTTAAACTAATTTGCGATCGCGGCTTCTTTGATAACGGATCAACACCTGCAAGAGCTATGTGATAATGGCAGGCAAGATCCCAGAAGGTGTTGTAACGGTTGAGAGTCCACGACTTCAATTGCTGCAGCTCCCTATTAGAAGGAAAGTACTCCTGATAAATCATGTTCCCCATCGGAAGACCGAAGATTTTATACATCTCGTACAACGCCAATCCCAGCTCCCCGTGCTTAGTCAGAAACGTATTGGCATCAGGATTGTAGAGTTTTAGCAGCGCCAAGAAATGGAGAACGTTCATGGTCAGTCCATAAGTGGTGGCACGAACGGCTGCATATAAACCACTAGCCTTCAAATCCTCACCAAATCGATCTAAGATGTAGTGGCTCAAACGGGTCCACCATAGTCTATCTGACGAGTGTATCCAGCCATAACATCGATGGCCGGTTGTTGGAATTTCTCGGCCTAAAGCTGCAAGCCGATTCTTCACAGTGATAGCCAAAGTGAAGATCTCACATTTGGGTGGGTCATTCAATCCTGTAATCCCCGGATGTAACCCTGTTATCCGATTCCGATTACTTGAGCTAGCCGTACCGTGGGTAATATAGCCACAGTGAATGCGCTAATGTTCTTCTGTTAATCTCCATGACATCTCCTGAGGAACAGCTTGACACCGAAGCTCGGCGAACGAACGGTGGCGAGGAATCGGAGGAAGGTATAGGTGGCCACCGTCGTCAAGATGCAGCCACTGCTCCATTCCAAGAAAAACAGCGGCGGGATCTTCTACGGAATCCCCAAACAAATAGTCTGGCTTTCTTAGCGGATGCGTAGAACATGGGTCCTTCACTAACGGTGCATCCGTGATAAGTTGCCTTAAACTGCGGCGCTCTCCTTTCCGTATTAACCGTAGAAGCTCTTCTGGTACACCCGGAGCAAATTGAGGAGCTACCAGAATAGGAATTAGCTCATCAGTAGAGGCATAAGCCTCACTGCAGCGGCCCTCTACTGAATGAGCACCAAACTCCCTCGAGAGAAATTCAACTGAGGTAAAACAATAGGTATTTATCAGATATAGTCATAAAGGCATATGTTAAAACAGTGTAGGCGTCGAACTCACCTCACAAATTGTGAGATAGAGTCACGGCCTTATAAATGGTGAGACGATCTTAATTATATCACACACGCAAACGACAAAGCATATTAACGTGTGAACAACACGATGGTATACCCGAGTCTGTGTGATATGACACAACATGAGATCGCCTCATATTGCCTTAAGACGTTTCTTGACTAAGCAAAACACGTCTTGCGAAGCGTCCACCCCACGAAGGAGGGTAGCGGCTATTCTCAGATGCCTCACAAAGGAGAGCAAAGCGAGGATATCATACCAAATACATATTCACGATAGATTAGCTAGGCGAGACGATTAAAAGCCACACTATACACACGAAGCACGGGATATATTGCCGCATGAATAACGCGACGATATACCTGTCCTTCAGAGTATAGTACAGCAAGAAATCGCCCCAAGATAATTCAGTCATGTCTTGACCAAGCAAAACATGACTTGTAAAGCGTCCACCCCCACGAAGAAGGGTGGCGGCTCTTCCCAATTGCCTCACCAAGGAGAACAAAGCGGGGATGCAACATGTGGCATGATATCTCGATATTTAACTCGTGAATGAAAGAGGTGGTGATGATATACCTGTGCAGCTAAATGGCGCTGGCTCGGGCGACTGAGTGGCCGAATGGCCTCGAACGACGTGAGATCTCTTAGGCGACATATCTGCAGAGAGAATTAACAGGTCAATTATGACAAAAATTGAGAAATATCAGATTAATGCAAAGAAAAATGGTGCTCCGATCAGACTTAAGTAGCGGGCGTGGGGCAGGTTCAGTTTCAACCCACAACAGGTCGTGCAACAATTTAAGCCCGAATTTTTGGATTTCGGCAAAAGTCACCTACGTGACCAACAATAAACCACGACGTGCCTACAAATCAGGCTATTGTGTACGGTAAAAGCCTGATATAGCAATTATTGCGCACGACTGAAAGTTCGGTTATCGCACACGACTAAAAGCCCGAGGAATGCAGGGCTAAGTCTAGCCAAATTCATATAATTCAAGGGCGTCGACTTGATCGAGATATAAACCATTCAAACCAAAAGCTCGAGGGTTATATACAGGGAGCATGGGCAAAAGTCGAAGACCTCAACAGTGCCTACAAACAAAGATGAAAACTCCAACCCTTCCTCTTCATGAGCTCAAAATTCACAACATTAAAGCACAGTTCACAAACCTGTTTCATGCAAGCTTGAGTTTCGGCTAAGTTTACATGCAAACTCAATCCACCCTAAAATCAAATTCAAGAAACACTCTGGCTTCTCTTCAAAGCTAGATTAATTCAAATCCTATAACCAAGAACAAATCTTGGTTCAAGATTTCCCTGAGAACACAGTCTAGGGTTTCAGCCCTCTATTAAAACCGAAATGTGAATAAAACCAACCCCCGGCAAAAATGAGTTTTAGAGATCTAATTCAGACTCAGGACACATCCAGAGCTTAAGCGATTACCCAAGCTCTTGAAGAGAGGCGTCCTTAGCCACTGTTGAAATTCATTACAGGAAAAAGCAAATTAGGGTTTCAGTCCTAACCCTAAACCCCCAGAATCAAAGAAAAAGAAGCCATAAATAGGGTGAAGTTCTTACCTGAGTGCGAAAAGGATCAAGGAGAATAAAGCTCTGTGAAAAGAACCCACAAATGCTTGAACCTAAATCAAAAGCAAATTGAAACCCTAGTTCCCAATTCGTGAACTCAGTGGGATTTAAGAAAGATTAAAGAGGTTTGAAGAAAAGAGTAAAGAGGACTCAGAGGTTCTGAAATGAGTTCTTGAAGAAAAGGCTCGAAGAAGAATATTTGAAACGACGAATGAAGAAGAAGAACAGTACGTGTTTTAAAGTTCCCCCCAAAGTTGAACCAAAACCCAAGCCATCACCAGCTGGCTCGCAAGACCCGAGCTAGCGTTTACTGGTTCGCACACGACGAGTCACATTTTGTTGGCTCGCACGCATGCAAGCCACCGTTTACTGGCTCGCAGGTGTGGCGAGCTGTCTGGCCAATTCACAGGTGTTTTGGTCCATCATCGATCATTTCCAACATATACGGTATCCGTATTCGTACTCCAATAGGTATACGAGTTTAAACTGTTTCCCACCCTCGACGGGAAGTTTCTAGAGAATATTGTATATAATATTCTTAAGGATAACCCGACGACCCCCGATGAGTATATGAGGCTAAACTAATTCCCAAAACTCCTAAGATTATACGAGTATAAACTGGTCCTCTCCGCTTCAACGCATAACTTTTGGTCAATGCCTGTCAACACGTCATCAAATATGAATTCCCAACAAAGATAGTCAGCTCAACGACACCATTTAATATATAAGTTTCAATTCAAGACTTCGACAGCGGTCAGACGATAAACACAGAACCATAAAAACTTCATCTGTTCAACAGAACGCTGAATAGATTGAAGAATGAAGGAGTCAAGAGATGAAGCCCATTACAGGTCCTTTTGCACCGATTGAAGGTTGGGCCTATCACATCCAAAGTATTTTAAGCTCTTCTATAAAAGAAACAAGACTGAAACACTTTAGAGGGGGTATCTGTAGGCGTTAAAAATTACCCATAGGTTCTTAAACACAGTTCAAGACAAAGAAAAGGCGATAAACGTTATTATCCAAGTCAAAAAAATTTATCCAACATCAGTAAATATATGAATTGGATCAATAGAATGCACAAGTCAACGAAGTGATGAAGCGTACGCAAAACAAGGGAACTGGAAGAATCACGAATCGCCAAAATATCAAAAAAGTGAACGAAACACCACTCGGAGACCTGTGTAGGCGCGAGTCACCAATTGGTGGCTCGTACCCATGCGGGCCACCAAATGGTGGCTCGCACCCATGCGGGCCACCAAATGGTGGCTCGCACAGTCCTGAGCCACCAGGACTCTTATTGAATACAAAACCTTCCCAAACACGGATTTCGATAATTTTTAAGGATTCTTTCGTCCCAGAACCTCCCCAACTATTTTAAGGTTATCCCTAGACGCGTTCAAGTGGTTATTAACTACAGATAACGTTTAAACATCAATTCTTATCCAAAGACACGTCTCCAAAAGCCTATAAATAGAAGCCTAGGGTCTTCTTTCAAGAGGATCTGAGATTGAGAAGGCGAGGTGCTGTCAAATTGTCCAGCTAACCACAAATTTCAGAGGAGAATCATCAGATCTTGGCGAACACTTTCATAAAGAAAGCCATTCGAAAGGTTTGTGATTCTTTCCCCTTCTTTCCTCCGGATTAAACTTGGTTTTAATCTCGAGAAGAGCCACAATCTCGCTTGGTCGTGATTGTCGTTTCCGCAATTGTTTCCTTCATGAAACAAGAGCGTAGTTATACTGTCAATCAGGTTTGATCTGCGGTGGTCCACGGACTAACGTATCCCCGGCACAGGCAAAGATCTCACGCAAAGCAGCGGGAGATAAACTACTACTGCGTTTTGTTTGATAAAGTTTTAATCTTTATTTTTCATTGTAAGAAGATCTTATAAAAAGATCAACTTTTCTTTCAGTTTGAACTTGTAATCGATAAACGGTGTAACAGGTTTGAAAGCAATGGAAAAGGCAACTTTTAACACAAACAACAGGCTTCTGAGTTCTTTAAGATTTCATGGAGGTAGTATTTCTTAGATGGTATTTACTTTTTTAGGATCGATGTCTATCCCTTTGGATGTTACTATAAACCCTAGGAATTTACCTGATGATACCCTAAGAAATACTTTGTCAGGTTCATGAGTTGATGTTTTCTCATGATTTCGAACACCATTCTCAAGTCATTAACGTGGTCTTATTTGTGACGACCCTTAGTTGGAAGATCATCAATGTGACACTCTACCATCTTGCATAAATGCTCACAAAAAATCATGTTTATTGCACATTGGTAAGTTGTTCTAAGCATTTTTCAGGCCAAAGGGCATTACTGTATAATAGAATACCTCAATGGTGTCTTGAAAATTTGTGCTTCTAATCATATAGATGCATCTTAATTTAGTTGTATCTAGAAAACCTATCCGTAAATGGAATTCCCTCAAACCCTCACGTATTGTCAACTATGATGTTCGTGATATCGATTCGAATTCTGCAAGATTAAGATCCTTAAAGTTAATATCGATTCGAATTTTGCTAATTTTTCATTACCACAACGATATTGGCTAGCCAATGCGAATGCTATTCTTCATGGATAAAACTATATTTGATGAGTTTGGAGATTTCTTTCTAAACTTGCTCCATCAACTCAGGATGGAAGCGTCGCTATTGTTGCTTGATTGGCTTAATGTTAAGGTCAATGTTAAGGTGATGTATGGCCAGATTAGGGTCTAATCTAGGCATGTCTTTGTAACTCTAGACAAAGATGTTAATGTACTCTCAAAGAAGAGTTATGAGTTCTTCTTTCTCAGTGAGTGATAAACTCTCACTGATGAAAAGGGGTCAAGGATCAGGTTCGTCATTTATGTTGACTTGGATCATTTTATCATCAAGTGGATTGTTCGCTAATTTCAAAGTGCAACTCCCACTAATTTCCAAGATGTTTCACCTAAGAATCCTCCTCAAGATATTCAAATACTTCAAATTCATAAGATATGTGGTTAAACTATATGAAACCATATTAACGATGAATTCACCAAACGTAGCTCTGATGCTAACATCAGAGTCCCAGCTAGACTTGTCTAAGGAGCTACTTAGGAAATCATCAGACGATGGTCCTACTTGTGAATCGGTTTCAGGAGAAATATATGAGTCCATGTTTAGTTGGATTGTAATAATCAAAAGCCTCCTTTTGGCACAAAGGGGATTACAGGAACTCTCGGCCCTTGATAGAAATTCAATCCTTATTTTAGATTAAAGACATATCCCAATTTTGTCATTATATGCTGTTATTGGTGGTTGTAGCGAGAGAGCTCTAGGATTCCTTTGCCTTTCTCATCCGAGCTCGATAAATGTGGTCGTGACTCAACTTTTCTAGAGACAATAACATTTTGGGCGCCTCCTTTAGCTTGGACTGTGAAGGTAGCATCCTCTAAGTCGCCTTGCTGATGATGAGTCGAGTAAGACTCATTTGTAGGCACGTACAAAATTAGTTCTAAAGCTAGTCAAGACATCAAAGCTTTGACTCTTGAGCTTTTATACTCAGAATCTAAAGAGTAATCATAAGCAAACTTAACTTCATTAAAGATTCAGTCGTCTTGATTTTTAGCTGATTGGTTGGTACATGTATCCTCGAGGGTAATTACAAGTGGTTCTATTTTCCAAATAGGATCATCATTTAGATATGGCTCGTTGTCCATTCATTACTGCTAGCTTCATCATTGTAAAGACAATCTCATTTGGATCGTTACCATGATACAAAAGAGTGTCAGTAAAATAATTCTCCACACTATTGAAAGGAAGCTTTCCAGCATCAACCTTTTGTTGAACCACCTGCTCATTGACATACTTGAAGCGTTGATGAAGCATAAACGTGACAATCATATTGGAAGGGATCCCTACTCATCTGAGGAGAGCTTGTGAAGAGGAATACCTAGAAAGCTCAAAAGTCTCCGCAGGATTATACTAAAATTAGATCCTGTGTTGGTGTGAATTCTCTTGACCTTCACCGATCCTGCATGCCCAGTATAGTGAAGGGTTCAGTTGTGATGGTGATCTTCGATGAGCATGTTATTTAGAGTGAAGGTGATACAAGATGCTTGCTATTGGCATTAATATCACTGCTTGTGTTTTTCATCTTGAGGAGGCTTGACCATGTGGGAGAGGAATGTCTCACCGTCATTTAGATCTTCTTTCAAAGCCTCTCTCATTTCCTTAGACAAATGTAGAAGTTCGAATAAAGTTACATGAGCTAGAATATTGGCTAACTGGGCATTGATATAGTATTAGAATGGGGCTTTAGGATCATTTGAAGGACGCTGCAATGTCTTATTGAACCGAGTCTCTATTTTCTTGGTCGGTTCCAGTTGCTTTGAGGGTTCTGACTGATCATAGTTCTTCAAATAGTCTCAGGCAGACCTTATCCCTATCATGATAATCTTCTCTTCCTTAGAGTTAGTGAATAAAGAGACTCGTAGAGATTCATCTCTCATGATTGCAGAGATGATATTGTAAGACTTCATCTTACATTTGCCCTTTCACTTTGACTTTGAAAGAGTCCAATGT
The DNA here is from genome assembly GCA_022839385.1 of Asparagus kiusianus. Classification (NCBI taxonomy): domain Eukaryota; kingdom Viridiplantae; phylum Streptophyta; class Magnoliopsida; order Asparagales; family Asparagaceae; genus Asparagus; species Asparagus kiusianus. The sequence goes on along the minus strand of BQKN01000073.1, from coordinate 247,950 downwards.
TCATCTTGGAGAAGGTCGGGATGTACCCCACATCATCTCTCATCTTTCTGTAGTAGGAGGGACCAAGCCTTAGCTTTGTTGATTCTGTCAGTCATGATTGACCACTTCTATCCTTATAGTGGGAATGGGGGCACCCCCGTCTTTGGCTTGTGTTTCTAGCATGGAGCCGAATTGGAGAATCACCATGTTGGCAGTGACTTTTTTTATTCAAGCTTGAGCTTAAGAATTCCTAACTTGATAAAGGTCTATATTTTATCCTTGAGGATATAATAACTCTTCGTTGAGTGTCCAAACACTCTATGATAAAGATAGTAGTTGGGATCATCAGTCTTTCAAACTTCTTCATAGCATTGGGCATCAGGATAACCGATTATCCCTGTTAAGGATATGAATGTTTGCTACCGTATGCTCATCCTCATAATTATACTGAATGTTTTTCTTTAGTTCCCTCTTTTTTCTATCGAGTTTCTTGATCTTGACCGTGAAAGTATCTTTGGCTTTTTGTTGAGAAAACTGCTCCAGTTTGCCTTTGTTGCACTTAAAATTAGTACGGGTTTGAACTTGTTGAAGTATTTTGATGATTTTTCTACTTTCACAACTTGCTCCATTAAGTTCTTCTATGTATAGGACATGATAACACCCATATTAGCTTCTATACAACCCACCAAATTATGTTGATAGGTTTGTAGTGACATTGACAGTGGCATATCTCCATACCACAATAAGAGATTGCAGAATCGCTTGATGAATCCCCTGACTGTTTCCCCTTTACATTTCGGAGAGCAATTTGGCCATGGCAACATTTGATTGTTCCTCATGGAATTTTAAGAGAGACTTATATTTCAGGTCATCTCAGGACTTAATTGATCCCTCAAGCAGATTCTAAAATTAATCGAAGGCTACCCTTTGAAGGGTGCTCATGAAAAGTCGCGCCTTAATGGCGCTATTATACACTACATTTCCAGTTTATTAGTAGAAGTAGTAGATGTGCTGATTTAGAGAACCTTTGCCATCAAACATATGTAACGTTAATGACTTAAACTTCACTGGTTAGGGAACCATATCCCACTCGATGGGGTTAAGATAAGGTGATTCCAACCTCAATAAGCTCAGTTCTCTGAGAAAGAATATTGAGCTATTTTTGGAGGTCCTCGTGGACTTTTGGCTCCTGGCTTGGCTTAGGAGGCGCTGATGTTTTTGATCGTAAGTTATTAGAGTCTATGTCTCCTTAATGCGTTTGTTTTTCTATCAGATAATTCATTGCTTCCCCTTGGAAGAACTTGAAGGAGGCTAAGAAGTTGCTATGGACTGATTGATCATCTTTTCCAATTGCTTGAATTGCTCTTCTGAAGCTTTTCTTTGAGCTTCCGTTTGTAGGAGAAGATATTCTCCCTCCTACATATCCGTAGCCAATTGTTGTTCTTGAATCAAACTAAGAGTGACATGTGACAATATGGTAGAATTATCTGTTGGGTCTCATGTTTATGAGCCCATTGTCTAATCTAGTTTTGATGATTAACAAATAATTCTCTAGTATTTATGTTTGTTAGCTAGGCATCCTCGACAAGCATCCTCAGGTTGGAGGTTAGATGGATTTGCACCTTAACGATGATATTCATGGAGGTTGGAGAAAATCGGAATGAAGCGCAATGCCATTCAAGTCAAAGACACATTATTGCTTCATCCCCGCTACCAAGATCGAGCTTCACGAAGATTTCTAAGCTTGGTGTAGTGTTCATAGTTTAGGTTGTTTACTTTATATGTTATACTTGAAGCTTAAACTATACACATACAGATCATTTTGATTTATCATGTTCATTGTTTGTTTTGCTTTGCTAAAGGATTTTTTGAATATCTTTGTAAATATATTTATCCATAAAAATATAACTATTAGTTTCAAAATTAATTTTATTTCAAAAATGCAATAAATATGAAACTAGTCTTAACGATTAACACAGTTGTTTCATCGCATTATACATCTCTTTTGGAAGACAATGTGTTTGAAATGATTTCATCAAAATCATGTGTTTAACGATTTCATATTTTTGTTGATTCTATAAATTGATGAAATCATATTTAAAGTTTTTGTATTTTTGATGAGTTTGCAAAATTATAAGTTTTCACAATTGGGAAATGTTATTTTATTAATTCCCTTTCCAACATATTCATTTTTATATGTATAAACGTTTCCCTAAGTTTTACTATTTTTGAAGTTGATTTGCTATTTTAATTTCAATTTAAAAAATTAACTTTTTAGCAAATTCAAGTATTTGTTGTATCAGTTTTTCGATCGACCGAAAAGTTTAACTAGTCAACCAGAAGCATTTTTACAGCATCCTGTATTTGCAGTCTATCAGTCGACCGACCAATAGAGTCAGTCGACCGAACAGTGTTTTTAGTCGACTGACCAATTAAATCAGTCGACCCATGTTGTTTCTATTTTCCCCAGAATTAGCCAACGGCTAGTTTATCACTCGACCGATAAAATTTACCAATCGACTGATCCTATCCTTTTTCACTATAACGGCTAGTTTCTGATTTGTTTTTTTAGAGGATATAAATAGCCCTCAAGACTTAGTTTTTTATAAGAGTTTTACAAGAAGTTTTTGGGTAATTTTGTTGCACGTTTTTGAGAAGTTTAAGTGTGTTTGTTTATGTGATAAGAGTTTCACAAAGAGAAGGATTTTAATTTTGTTCTTAAGGCATTCATCCTCAAATCTCTAACTCTCTTTGTTTTGGAGAAGTTTTTCTAAACTCATC